>SKCR01041598.1:0-59040 GCA_019454045.1 Zanthoxylum bungeanum
GATAGTTACTTTTTATTTATAAAATTTTTTTTTATATTTTTAAATATAACTAGTAGTGTCATTGGCGTAGAGATAAACATTAAAAAAATTATTCGTTAAAATAAATAATTTAGAATGTGCTTTATGAGTTTAATCAATTAAGAATTAGATGCTTATTCTGTATGGTAAAGGATGGTTTGATACAAGATCACACAAAATCCTTATCCATTTAATGAATATTGTATTCAGGAAGGTGATTAAAATCTCGTTTAAACCAATGATTTGTCATTGGACCACCAGATTCATTAAATGATACATTAGATGTATGTAGTTTTAATGAATTGTAATTGCTTAAGGTAGTTTCTTTACTTCGTAACTTAGTTTATGAATTGTCATAACTTATTTACGTGTTTCTAAAAGAGCAATATTGAACGTCTTGAAATGATCAAGTACTTTCAATCTGTTCTGATGAAACGTAGGTTTGAACATTTTTGACTTGTTCAAATATATTTAATATTGAAGTTTTGTGAGAACTCTATCATTAAAATTCATTACATGTCTTTGAACTGTTCAAAGATATTTGATACGATCAAACATATGAATTTAAAGCAATTAGTTCTAAAGTTATTCAGTGAATATGATTCTTATTCAATATATTCTTCCACGATTCCATCTTGATGGAATTGAAAAGTGGCAGCAGTCAAATTATATGATTTGATTCGTTTGATATTGAATGTTACCAAATTAGTTTCAATACTCTTGGGGATATGCTCCAGTAACACTAGTTCATCCTTTTAATTTAGGTTCCATTAATTTCCACAGTTGCACATATGATATGTATAGGTAGAAAATCGAATCTTGAAAAGTTTCAGATTTGAATTTCTATTTATATAATAGTTTAAATGGAAATTACTTACACCTCGGAGGTATAAGTAAAAGTTTATCATTTATTCTATTTTATAGAATATTGTATTCTATTTAATATATATTTCCTACGATCCTAAGTAATAAAATCGATTTATTACTTGGTGTGTAACATCAGTTGTTAATTATTGTAAAAAGGACTTGACTTATTGAAGTCAAATGTGAGAATGATAAACTATAATTGGAACTACGTAATTAATAAGATGAAACAACCCTTATACATCTTTCGTATAAGTCCAATAGGATAACAGAATCATTTACGAGTATTTGATACTTAATGGTTTTTTGTTTTTCTTATTGAAGAAAATTATCCTATAACTTATAATGGAAGCGATATTTGATATCGATTCTGGAAGTTCACCATTGAACCATAGATCTAAGATTGTTCATAGCTTACTACGATCAAGTTTTGAACTTGATTAAGCTTTCATTAGGAATTAGTTCATGATATGTGCTAATTGTTTGCGCAGCGAAAGCAGTGTGAGCTTATTAAAGGTTTGACCTTTACAGTATGACAGTGAGAAAAGTTATACTCAGTAATCTATTGTAGATTCTGAGGAAACTTGTCTCTAGTCACACTAATTGAACAATTAAAGATATATGGTTAATGTTGATATTAAACTGTACATTTTAGCTAAAGAATGCAAAATGGCATTTTTGAATGACTTATTCAGATAAGAGATCAGTGTGATTTCTTGTTTGAAGAGTTCATTCTGGAATGGCCCTAGAGTTTGTGTTCTGCTGAGATCGCAGTTTAGTGTGCTAGCTTATGGAGCCTATTGTAGACTCGGATAAGTCTTCCGGAAATCCGTATTCTCTATTTTTGATATTAGTCAGATTGTCTGATCTTGTCAAAGTATAGAGAATACATATGTGCTTGAAGGGTTAGTGGAAGCGTACAAATTACTTTCCAGTGTTATATATCCTAACAACATTATCATTATTATAGTAATAATGAGATGTTTGAAAGGTAAAAGATTTACCTAAGTCTTCTTTACTCCGTGAAAGCAGTGAGAGTAGTCTCTGTTTTATATTTGATATAAAGTTTTATATATGATATAAAACTTGGAGACTTGTGAGATACTCCTATTAGTCGTGCATTAGATATGATCTAATAAAGGACATAACTAGGCTATCTGTATGACAGTTAGTATAACTGTTGGACAGTTATTGTGTCTTATATAAAGTATTCATCTTTCGTAAATGATGATTCCTTTTTCGAAAGAGATATTGATTAGAATGTCTAATCAATCTTATGTATCATTGATGATGACATAATAAATACTTTATAATGTGCGATTGTAGATATCGATTTAATCGTAATTGTTACGAGTTATTTTGATATCCTATAGACCATAGGATGGATCTTGAAAAACACGTTCTTTGAGATTAAGAACGAGTTTTAATTCATAGAGAATACATTCTGCAACCAATAGGGTCATATTAGTTTTGAGACTAATTATGACGTTAGACAGTCTACGTCATAAAGAGTCACAAAAGATGCAGTGGGAGTGTCACGAAGATTCTACTATTTAGTGGAATTAGATGCAACTTATGAAGTATTGACTTATGAAGTTGCATAGTGACCTTATAAATTCGAAGTTTTATATTGTTGTTGTGTTTGCGGTTGTCTTCATAGTATTTTGGATTTGATCCCTAAATACTTGGACAACTCAGTAGTTTAACACAATATTGATGTAGCATCAGAGTCATATAATGTATAATTTAGATTCTACAAAATATGAATGATGCTGACTATGGGAAACGATGGAGTTTGTTTGACAAACTCAATATCTAATAGCGGACCTACTTCTGTTGCCTACCTCTTAAGTGCTAGGTGAGCTTTTGAGAGCCATGAGTATACGATACACATTGAGATGTGTATATGATACCGTGGATTGGCACTAGAGCAAGTGGGAGAAATTGTTGGGGTTGGTGCTCAGAGCCCAATCCGGACCGTATTTATGTTTGATTCATGAATACGAACATCCCTTTTTCCATAATATTACTTATTTATGGTTGCACTCTTGTTTTTATATACGTATTCGATCTGATTACGATTAGATTGAAACTAAATGTTTTTAGTGATATGTATATATTAGACAAAGACTCGATAATATATAATGCAGTACACAGTTACAAAGCTAGTTTGTAATTGACATTGGGAAGTGCACTGCTAAATGTATATTATCAAATATAGTTCCTGGTCAAGATTCACTAACACGGGTCGGTTAGTCAAATCTGTTGAGACCAGTACATGTCGTATAGAGACTTGGTTGATGGTTTATCCCATGATCATGAGTCTAGGGAGACTCGTATAGACGTGTAGGTGTTTATAGTGGATAAACACTGAACGACTCACCGAAGATTCTTAATGGATGGTACACCAACGTCAATAAGAATCTTCTCGGGTTGAGTAGCATAGTGGTCCTTCGACTTGAGATACCACTGTGGATGTATGAGACATCCTCCACACTTAGATGGCAGTCACGTCACCGCTATTTAGATCAGACCTCCGCCTGTTCGTTGGGTGTGGACCGATCCTCAGGATATCCTGTGTGTATCAAGATAGGATCCGTCAGTTCTGTGTACAGAGCATAGGTAGTCCATATGTGATTAGCAGTCTGTTAAATCTGTGGCCACAGTAAACTTCGAAAGTAAGTTTCCGAATGTTATTTAGAGATTTCTAATAGAAACGTCGATGGGATAATACCTATAGAGATTTGACGTTTACATCTGTATCTCGAGGATTATCCGGATACCTGTGACGGATGGATTATACGTATGCAATGACCTCGACCTGTATGATTCAGTTAGTTTATCTGTGGTCGTCATAATTTACGGGTGGGTAAATTATGGACACGAAATTGGATTTTGTAACGGATATACCTGAATCTAGAGAGTCTCACTAATGAAATATACTCGTAGAGCAGTAAGGCAACTTTTATGAATAATGTTGATTATTTATAAATCATTTAAACGTTAAACGAAAAATACATGCGAACGGGCCGAACCGTCATTTCCTAATTAATGTGTATTTGTATTTAATATATGATATTATTAAATACAAATTAATAAATTGTCAAATAAAGGTATTTGACATATACCATTAATATATGTATTTGAAATATTTAAAGTAAATATAATACATATATTTGAGATATTTGTATTTAATTATTTAATTGTTAAATGATTAATATAATTAAAATATAAATATCTCATCAAATGATAAAGTTAGGAAATGATTATAAGTGTAAATTTTTGACTTTACATTAAAGGAAAAGGTTGTCAAATTGAATTTGACTTCCTTGGATATTTGTTTTAACTGTTAAAATTGAAAATATCTATTTCCTTTTTTTTTTGTAATTTTCGGCCATGACTTATTAAATATAAGTGTTATATTTTTAAGTTGCCATTGTTGACTTGTTTGGAATCATTAAAGTGTAATGATAAAAGTAAAAACAAGTTGATAAACCTTTAAATGAAACAAAGTAAAAATATCTAGATATTTTATTTTTTCTCTTCACAATTCGGCCAAGGGTTATTTTGGTGAAGTATATATTGTTTCATTTCATTTTAGGGTTTAACAAGTTCATTTGATACAACATAAACATAAAAGAGTTGAGAGAAAAGGCTTGGAGGCTAAAGAATAAAGCTTGGAAAAATATTTTTTTGTAAGTTTTTCTTTAAAGTCTTCAACATAGAAATGTTTCTAATATGCTTAGCTTCATTTTGTGATGCTTTGATGTTATCTCTACTCTTATAGTTTGTGTTTTATATGGTTGTGAACTTTGATGAAAGATTGAAGCATGTAAGTAAGCTTGAAATTGTTTCAAAACTTTACTTTTGATTTTTAGAAAAACAAGTTGCCATTCTAGAGTTGGTAAGCCACTCCTTGGTGACCTAGAATTGTTCTAGAGTTGTTTCAAAGTGGTGAGGCTAGATTGGTGAAGTATTGAATGGATTAAAGTGTTGGATTTTAGATTTGGTAAATTGGACAATTTGATGAAATTGAAAAATTAGGGTTCATAATCTTCTCCAAATTTGGGGATTTTCATATATGTGATGCATTATGGTATGAATATGATGCATGTAAAATTTTCAGTTAATTGGATTTGATCTTGGCTTGTTTTTGTACAAAATGACCAAATTGCAAAAAACTGAAAATTGGGGGTGCTCTCGGCAATTTCAGAAAAATTAGGGATTTGTTTGAAATCTGATTTTGATGCATTAGATGTGTTAAAACATTTTAGAAATGATTTTGAATCATCCAAAATTGTATTTGACAACTTTTGGACTAAAATGATAACTTACAAAGTTTTGGGGCAATTCGGTAATTACCAAGAAATTTGATCTCTTGTGTAATTTTCAGAATTTTTAATTGGATAATTAAATAAATAAGTTTATTTGATTCATCCGAGGAAAAATTTTGAAATCGGAAAATTTTGATTTTCCGCGATTCCGCTGCGTTACCGATATTCCCCCTTAAAACCCCTTCAAAAGTTTGCCTATAAATTGAAGCTGAATTCATTTTCCAAATTCATACTTTCCTTAAGGTTTCTAATAAGGAAATGCGGATTGTATCTTGTTTGTATATATTATATATATTTTTAATTTTAGTAGTAGTAAATATACTTTCCTTAAGGTTTCTAATAAGGAATTGAGGATTGTATCTTGTTTGTATATATTTTTATTATTTTAATTATGTATTTTTATTTCTAGTAGTAATAGTAGTTTATTTACTTTATATTTCTTTTATGTTTTTTAGTTAATTTCAGCTGGGGTAAGGTTGAAGCTTTTATTATGATAATTTAGATTAATCTCTCTTAAATTATAATATATAAATTATCTTAAAACCTGACCTAATTAGATACCGACTTTATGGTCGATTGGACTTAATTAAATTAATTTTAACCTGACTAAATTGGATATCGCCTTTATAGTCGGTTGGAATTAATTATAACATGACTAAATCATGATACCACATATATGGTCGGTTGGTAATATAATGCAAATTTATATATTATAATAAAGGAGATTTCTAAATTAGAAATATTAAGGTGGATCCCCTAACCCCCAGCACTTTTTTTTTATCTAGGGAAGTGATGAAGCACAATATTTACGAGTTTAATAATTGATTTCTAATATAATGGGTAATACTTTATGCTTGTTTATTGAATCTTAACCTTAATGTTTTTTTTTGTCTGATCACCAATAAGATTGATGTGGTAAACTTAAAATGAACTTGGAAAAGAGATTTTAGCTTTCAGCCTTAAATTCAATAGTCCACGATCTCACCTTATGGTAGATTTCCTTAAGGTATATTTCCTTCCAGGATAGACATATACCTATCGGGCGGGGGTAGACACAATTGGAACTTAATCTTAATGAATTCAGGTAACTTGGTTAACATAGACATATGATTAATTGAATTACTTTGGGTGTTTGCATCTGACCATCGACAGAGGTTTTTGCATATCTTCGTGTTCCAGTTTAACAAATTAATTTATTACACATATATATGAGAATTAATTTATCTTTAGAATAATATTGTGTGGAATCACAACTCTAGATGTTTATTTTCTTTATTATCAATTTCTTTGTTTTATATTTATTTATTTATTTAGCAAATCCACATTCAACCAACCAATCAAGCAATCATTCTCTTCTCACCTCAATTAGATACCTGTAAATAAATAGTATCAATAATTAATAACAACAGTAGAAATTAAGTTCTCGTGGGATCGATATTTTTGGGTATTTTCGGCTAAAGGATATTTTGAACATTTTAAATTTGATTTTGGATTCAATATTAAAATAAATAGTTTATTTTAATAGTCTATAAAAATTTTTGAAATTCAAAAAATTCGATTTTTCACCTTCCACTGCGCTACCCGGCAAAACCACAAATACGCCGACAAATGGTATCATAGCGAGTCTGATTCTTAATCCATGACATGATTCTAGCTTGATATTTGATATGTAATCTAAAACTTATTTTCATAGATGCATGTTTTCTAAGATTGGATCTAATTAATCTGTTTGACAGTTTAGCGGAAAATTCCCCTTTAATAAGGCTTTAAAGTAATTTATATTTGTGTGTGCTTTTTCCTTTGTCCGCCTTGTCAGTATGGATATAAATAAATTTCTATGGCTATATTCAAGAACGTGTCAAAGCTGTGAGAATGTAGTTGATAAGAATTTGTTTATATCGATTATATTTAGATATATATAAATTTATTTGAAAATGGAAATCCTGAATGTGCCAAAGCTGTCAGGACTTCATGAGTATTTTAAGTTTATCATTGACAAGTTAAGCCTTGAAAACACCTCCTTGTGAACGTGTCAAAGCTGTCGCAATGAGAAACGATCAAGATCGAAAATTATGAGTCATTTTTTATGATTGAAAATGGTTGTCTACCTAGTGAATATACATAGGCAAGAACGTGCCAAAGCAGTGAGCCGAAATTAATTATGAGATCTACTTCCTGCTGTAGAATTTAATTTGATTATTTTATTACTTTCTATTTGGGGATTACAGTATTACATGATTTATTTGATGTTGTGTTTGATATTGTTTGAAACTGTATCATCTCTAATTTTTTCTTTCGCTATCTATATGATAGATTTGCGATGGTCGGCTCTTCGTATTCCAATCCTTTAGCTCGTATGCTTGATACGAATAAGCTAAAAGGGCCCGAAAATTTTAACGGATTGGGAAATGGATTTGAGGATTGTCCTCGAATCCGAGAGGTTATGATATATCTTGGATGGACCGATACCTTTAGTTATACCACCCGAGTCAATACCCGAGGAGCACAAAACCTTCCAAAAATGGAAGAATGATGACCTAAAGGTTAGAACATACATCCTCGATTCGTTGACTCATGAGCTGAAGAGGAAATATATTGATATGCCTTATGTGTATAACATAATCACTCGGCTTAGGGAGATTTTCATGAATCAAGAGTAAATCATGGTTCATAGAGTGACGGTGGAACTATTTCACTTAAGACTGGATGTGGGTCAACCAGTCAGCCTATATGTACTTCATATGATTGGTTTGATTAATCAATTGAGGCGATATGACTTTCCACTCAATGATACACTTGGGCATAGTTTGATACTAGGCTCGCTCCCGAGCTCATTTCGCTAGTTTATGCTCAATTTTAATATGTATATGATTCGATGTTCTTACAATGAGTTGCATAGGATGCTGCTCACTACTGAGGAGGATCTTAAGAAGGGAGTCCCAACTCACCTTCAGAAACCTACTTCTTTTCTGCCTCTTTTCAAAAGAAGGGTAAAGGAAAGAAGAAGAAGAAAGACAAAAAGATCGATCATCATGGTAAGATAGCGAAACCGAAACCCAAGAGAGCTGTCGAAGACACATGCCACCACTATAGCAAGGTTGGAAACTTGAAGCATAACTGCCCTGAATATCTTATGCAGTTGAAGAGAGACAAAGCTTCTACTTCAGGTAAATTTATTTTTCCCGTTATTGATATCTCTTTAGCTTGCAAAGTTATTTCTTCCAGTTGGATTTTAGACTCTGCTTGTCCTCTTAACATCGGCAATTCATTTCAGGGAATGAAGGAAAGTAGAAAGCTGAAATCTAGATCGATGCAGTTGCATTTTGGGAGTGGCGACTCTTTGGATGCAGTTGCAGTTGGGGTATATGAGATTCCCTTGTCCAGTGGGAGAATTTTGTTAAATGAATGTTATTTTGTGCCAGGATGTGTGGCAAATATTATATCACTTTTTGTATAAATATTAAGAATCATTTTTTATATTATATGATAAATATAATATTCCTATCCTTGAATGTTCAAATGAGAATGGTCATTACATTTTGTATCCATCTAGAGATTTTTTGAATGTTGGGAAAAATAAAAGAAGTAGATCTAATGTTAATCATACTGAACTATGGCATATAAGGTTAGGTCATATTGGCGTAACGACGTCTTACCCAGTTGTTTAGGAATGGTATGATTGAGAATCTCACTATTGAGCCTTAACCGACTTTGTGAATCTTGTATTCAGGGTAAAATGACGAATGCCTCATTTACCGATGTAAGACACCGAGCCTTCGACTTATTGGAACTAGTACATTCTTATGTATGTGGTCTGATTAGTCTTACTACTCACAGTGGCTATTCATACTTCATTACCTTCACCAATAATTAGTCGCGGTATGGTTATATTTATTTGATGAAACATAAATCGGAAATTTTTGAAAGGTTCAAAGATTTCCAAAACATAGTGGAAAAATAAACTGGAAAATTCATCAAGTGCCTACGATCGAATCGATGTGGTGAATATATGAGCAGTGAGTTCACTGATTATTTAAAAGAGAATGGGATTCTCACTCAATATACTCTTCCAAGTACTCCACAACGCAATGGAGTGTCTGAAATGAGGAATCAAACGTTATTGGATATGGTTCGCTCTATGTTGGTTTTATAGGTCTACCTTATTGCCTGTGACGCTATGCACTCCTTAATACAGTTCATCTTTTGAATATAGTTCCTTCCAAAGTTGTTTCTACGACTCCATATCAGATATGGGCTGGTAGGAAACTGAATTCTTAATTATATTAGAGTTTGGGACTATCCTACGTACGTTAGAATGGCGCAGCGGGATAAGCTTTTGCCTCGAGGGTAAAAGTTTAGATTTATCGGGTATCCTTCTAATACGAAAAGATATTTGTTCTATGATTCGTGTTCATAGTGTTAGGGATATGCCGTATACCCAACTTGTGGATGGGCTATATGTACATGTATTTGTAATATTTTCATTAATTAATAAAATGACAATCTTTATTAATGTCGTACATAACTTAGATGAATCATCAACACTGTAATAAAGCCCTTGGAGTAATAAGACGATGGCTTCCATGCCTTATGAGAATCATTACTCTTAAATGTTCATAGTCAAAGTTTTGTGAATAATCTGGGCGTTCACAAAGCGGAGAGACTAGCATGATGATATGATCCACCCTTAAGTGGGGTAACCGATCTCATAGGCTACTAGCAGAGATTCGTCTGCTTGGTGTATCACATGGATGCATGAGTTGCTCGTGTCCATCGAACTGACCGCCGAAAGTTTTCATATGGAGTGTTTATCCCATGTGTCTGTGAGAACTTTCATGTACGATTATATGACTAGTCCTTAGACTTGAGGTCTTTACAATCTTATGTGTTGATCAAATAACTTTGACATTCTCCTTCCCCGGTTCAAAAGATCTGGTCATAAGGGTATGATTGGGTCATTTGTTGAAACACATAAAGTTTGTAAAGATACAACAGAGAATCGCCACTCTCTCGGATAATATTTTCTTATAATAGTAGTATTCCAGTTCGCGGGTTGATATGTGTGATCAGTGCTTGAGACTATGGCCACAACGAAAGAATCATGTGAGATTCTTGGGATAGCACGATTCATGACACTATCAACATCATACATTTGACCATATGGGTAGACACTTTCCGTACCCTAGGTCAATAGGTGGGGATACAGTTAGGTGAGGGACCGTATCATATGTAAATCGCATACATAATGGGTATATATATCTTTCCTTCTAATTTGGGGGCCTTGGCATGTTGCTAGTTGTCAACCTTGGTCATTGAAATCGAACGACCATCTGATCGGAGGATAATTTATGTTCGATTAAATTACCACGATTCATTTCATGTCCAACTTGAGGGGAACCCAAAAGGTCACACACAACAAATTCAAAATCAATGGTTAACAGTGCACAATACAAATATAACAGCATATATGATTGCTGTAGGAATTGTTCATAAAGGTTCAATGTGTTTAATTATTGAAAAGATAATTTATGAGGTTCCATAGTGGCTTAGGGAATGGTGAATGACGATGGGGGCACTTTGGGAATGGGAATTAAAAAAAATTACTATTCATAAGAATAGTAATGTGAATAGTAAAAAAATTTGTTTTTGTTTTAATTCCAATTCGGCCCAAACTCTTATTAGGGTTTTATAATCTCATTAACCACTAATAAGAGTTTGGAGCACTATATAAACCCAAAGAATTCTTCACAATTTTTACACCAAACCTTTCATATCTTGGGTTATATAAGTGAGCAACTCTAAAGTTTAAGAGTAAGCCACTGATTTTGAAGATCCTTAAGTCTAATTGACTAGAGGAACCTCGAGTTAAAAGTTTTGAGGTATTTGCTTAGGCTAGCACCAATGGCAAAATACTGTGCACTCAATGCGTAGTCTTGCCGTTGAGTTTTGGCTTTGGTTTGTGCATCTTGGAGGCCACACACTTGGGTGGCTCTTGGAACGTGGAAGAGCATGCTGAGTTCGAGAAAAGCTTGTAGATTGGAGGGAGGACTGGAGGAGTCTACGGTTCAAGTAAGTCTTTTTCTTTCTTTATTTTATTTAGAGTTCTTATGATAGTTAGCATGTTAGGTTTATGTTCTTTGCATGTTTTATGAGTTTTATGCTTAGAATATATAGTAACATGCTTAGGCTTATAGAATAATCAAAACAAATGGGTCTTGGGCAAAGGGAAAACGGCATAATAATTTTTATTTTCCGCTGCGCACTCGCGGCTGCTTCCCAACAATAGTATCAGATCGCCGTTTTTGTTTTGATTAGTTCTCACTCATTTGTACTCGAAATTGGGTTTTTAAATGCTCGTTGGAAAGCTAACACCATGAACTTAATTTTAGGTACAAGTTTTGCATGATTTGGTTAAGATTTGAATTCTGAAATTGCATTTAAAGTTTACGCGTCTACAGAAAAACGTGAATAGTAAATTTATTTGAATAAAATAAAATGCAATATCATAATTAACTATTAATCAAAGTTATTTAATGCCTAAAATAATTCCAACATATTAAAACTCATATGCTTGATGATTCTATGTATGATTAGAATTGGCATGATTATTTTATGGTGCAAGCATCTAGAGACTTTCTAAGAAATTGAGAGTGTATTGCTTATCCCTTAGCTAAGTAATTATTCTGTGATGAACATAGAGATTTAATACCTTTAAGGCTAATAAATATAAATCACTTGTTTATAATAAAAGACATTATAAAATATACAAATGGGTTGGGACCAAGGGGTTAATAAAACTTCCAAACTAAAGTTAATTTAACCAAAGGTATTACTAGAGTTAGATAATGATTTGGTGTCTTCCTGCACTCACTACCTTTTTATAGCCAAAAGGAAAAGCTGAGAAGACATCTAGATAATCATTTACTCAAAGCTTACCTTAAAGTATATTTAAAGTGTTGGACTAAATTGGAGGATTTATTATTTATTCCTGTCACCAAGGCAATAAGAGCCTAAGAGGTAAGGGTATTTAAGAGAGTTCTCTCCACCTTCCCTCTGGAGAATTTTCAATGGAGGAATCCATTGACAATTATTCACTTAAACTTGCTAAAATCCTCAATAATAATTTAAGTCTAAAATTTACCTCCCATTGTAAAGTATAGACCCAAATGGCTTAAACCGTATTGGCAGGACTATGCTTTACCAGACTGACCAATACCAATTTGTCCCTAAATCATACTATTGACAATGGTTTGACTTTTCTGAGTCATAAGACGCAGCGACCCTTAGGCGTGGTCTCATAACTTAGTGGAAAAGATGGGTGCCCACAAGGACTAGCATAAGCTATGGCATGTTGATTGCCCAAGCCAATGATCAAGGAATTGTGATTTATATCATAAATTGGTTGGGAACCTACATAATTATCGTATTTTATAATGACCGGCCCTAGTCGGAGTTATGAAATGATGATAATGGGATCTTTGCCCACAAGAAATCCATCATATTGGGGTTGATGCGATTTGCTTAAAATTTTAAAATAATTGAGGGAGCAACTTCATAATATTAAAAGCCCATGTTATTATGAAACATTAATGAAAACATATTCCTAATTTTAACATTTTCTCTTAACATGTGGGTTAAAATATTTCACAAACATTCAAATGGCAAACAGAGTATCATTTTGTTCCATCCTTGATGAGCATAAGCTCAAAGGGGACAGCTACAATGACTAGTTTAGAAACCTTAAAATTGTCTTACGACAAGAAAAGATTTTATATGTTCTTGAAGACCATTTCCCCCTGAACCCGCAGAAGATTGTGACCTAGATACATTTGATGCTTGGAAGAAACATGTCGATGATGATGAGCAAGCAGTTTGCATAATGCTTGGCTCTATGTCGGACGAACTTCAGAAAGCTCACGAAGATATGGATGCTCAAACCATCATCTTTCACTTGAAGGAGTTGTATGCAACTTTCGTTCATACCGTGAGATTCCAAGTGTCATGTGCCTTATTCCAAACAAGGTATAGGGAAAGATCTGTTAGTGGACATGTGCTTAAGATGATTGGCCACATTGAAAAATTGGCCAACCTCGGATTCATCATGGATCATGAGATAGGTCAAGATCTAATTCTTCAGTCCTTACCAAAAGAATTCTCTAACTTTATTATGCAGTTTCATCTGTCTGATAAAGAAGCTACTTTAGCAGAATTGCACAATTTGATAAAGCAAGCAGAGAAGGGCTTGAAACCAGAGCTTAAAACCTCTGTCATGCTTACAGGTACGGACCTGAAGCCACGAGGCCCAAAGAAAGATAAGGGCAAGGCCAAGGCTCCAGATCACCTAAAGCCCAATGGTAAGGTGGAGAAGAAAAAAGGGAAAGGGGAAATGTTTCTTTTGTTGAAAGAATGATCATTTGAAGAAAGACTGCAGATCCTTGAAAGCTAAGGATGTTAGGGAAGCCAACGAGGCTAAGAAGCCCAACGCTTCAGGTATGTTGTATATGATTGAACTATATTCTCAAAACTATGAACCTTCTACTTGGGTGCTTGACACCGGTTGTGGGACTCACTTGTGTAACAATGTACATGACCTGAGAAACAGTAGGAGACTCTGTCATGGGGAGGTTGACTTACGCATGGGTAATGGAGCAAAACTGGATGCATTGTGCGTGGGGACTTATTCATTAGTTTTGCCAAATGGTTTAGTTTTATTCTTAGAAGATTATGTTTATGTACCTTCTCTAGTAAGAACATCATTTCAATTTCTTCTTTATGTAATAAAGGCTTTTCATGCCTAATAAGTTGTAATGAATGTTCTATTTATTTCAATGAAATAAAATATGGATATGGTATTTTGAATAATGGTATCTATGTCTTACAAACAACAAAGAATGTTCAACCTATAATATATACAACGTTAACTCGAATAATCTCAATGAATCACTTCTATGGCACAGTCGCTTAGGTCATATCAATGAAACAATATTAACTAAGCTACATAGGATGGGTATTTCAAACCCTTCAAATATAAACCTTATGGAACTTGTGAGTCTTGTTTACTTGGTAAAATGACCAAATTACTCTTCAAAGTTAAAGGTTAGCGTGTAGCGGAGACATTAAAACTCATACACTCTGATGTATGCGGACCGATGTTAGTCACCGCTAGAGGTGGATTCTCCTACTTCATTACCTTTATCGATGATCATTCGCGATATGGGTATGTGTACTTTATGTGGTAGAAATCTGAAGCCTTTAAGAAATTCAAAGACTTCAAGGTTGAAAAAGAAAACCAACTTAAAAAAATATTAAGTCAATAAGGTCTGACCGAGGTGGTGAATACTTAAGCAACGAATTTCAAGATTACTTGAGAGAAAATGGCATTGTTTCCCAGTGGACTCCTCCGGAACTCCACAACATAATGGGGTCTCTGAAAGGAGAAATCAGACATTATTAGATATGGTCCGATCAATGATGCGAGGCACGGATCTACCTCTTTCATTTTGGGGTCTTGCTTTAGAAGCACACACTACTACTAAATCAAGTTCCTTCCAAGACTGTTAGTCAAACACCATATGAGTTATGGTCTAGGAAACGTCCTAGTCTTAGTTATCTAAGAATTTGAGGATGTGCCTTGAACTAACAAATTGGATGATAGGGTAGTTAAATGTAAGTTTGTAGGATATGCCTTGAACTCAAGAGCATATGTGTTCTACGTCTCAAATGAACAAAGAACATTTGTCTCACGAAATGCTAAATTTCTAGAGAATGAATTCCTTCTCAAGAAATATAGTGGGAGTAGACTTGACCTCGATGAGGTACGAGAAGAACAAACTAACATAGAACTAAACCCCAGGCCCCTCAAAAGGGCAGCGACGGAACAACAACAAGGCTATGAACTCAGAAGGTCTGGTAGGGAAAGACATGAGCCTGAAAGATATGGTTTCCATATTGATGAGGAACATGATCAGGTCATTGATAATGACGATCCCACCAGTTATGATGAAGCAATGCGTGACATTGATTCAGTCAAGTGGCTTGAGGCCATGAAATCTGAAATAAACTATATGTATCAGAATCAAGTCTGGGACTTGGTAGATGCACCTGAAGGGATAAAACCCATAGGCTGCAAGTGGATTTACAAGCGTAAAACTGATGCAGAAGGCAACATCCAAACCTATAAGGCTAGGTTGGTGGCGAAAGGTTATAGACAAATCCAAGGAATTGACTATGACAAAACCTTCTCGCTTGTTGCAATGATAAAGTCCATTCGAATTTTACTGGCACTAGCTGCACACTTTGATTATGAGATTTGGCAGATGGATGTCAAAACAACTTTCCTTAATAGGAACCTCGTAGAGGAAGTCTATATGACACAACCTGAGGGGTTTGCAACTAAGGGTGATCATAATAAAATATGCAAGCTTAAACGATCCATTTATGGACTCAAGCAAGCCTCCAGAAGTTGGAATATACGATTTGATGAGACAATGAAAGAATTTGACATCATCAAAAATGTAGACGAGCCTTGTGTTTACAGGAAAAGTAGTGGGAGTGCTGTTGTATTTCTTGTATTATATGTCGATGACATATTATCATCGGGAATGATATTCCCATGATGCAAGCCACCAAGCAATGGTTATCTCAGAATTTCTCCATGAAAGATTTGGGAGAAGTAGCCTACATCCTCATCATTAAGATCTACTGTAATAGATCTAAGAGGTTGTTAGGACTTTCTCAATCTACGTACATAGATAAAGTTTTGAAAATATTCAAAATGGAAGATTCCAAAAGAGGTATTTACCTACTTGTCATGGAATCAAATTATCTAAGGAACAATGTCCACATACTCATTCAGATAGAGAGCGTATGAGTAGGATCTCTTATGCTTCAGCAATATGATCGATCATGTACGCCATGTTATATACAAGACCTGATGTCTCTTATGCTCTTAGCATAACGAGCAGGTATCAGGCAAATCCTGGTAAGAAACACTAGGCTGCTGTCAAAACAATCCTCAAGTATCTGTAAAGAACTAAGGATGTGTTTTTGACATACGAAGATTGTTCTGAGATGAAAGTCATTGGTTACTGTGATGCGAGCTTTCAGACCGATAGGGATGACAGCAGATCGCAAACATGATATCTGTTAACTTTGAATGGCGGTGCTTTCAGTTGAAAAGCTCAAAGCAGTCAACTACAGCGGACTCCACCACTGAAGCCGAGTATATTGCAGCATCTGAGGCTGCTAAAGAAACAGTCTAGATAAAGAAGTTCATCACGGAGCTGGAAGTGCTTCCAGCAATAAAGAATGGCGTCACGATGTACTGTGACAATATGGGCGCCATTGCTCAATCAAAAGAACCAAGGTCCCACTAGAAATCCAAGCATATACTCATGCGATTTCATCTCATCAGAGAGATTGTTGAGAGAAAAGAAGTTATTATAGAGAAAATACCCACAGAAGATAATCTTGCAGATTCTCTAACTAAAGGGCTGACTCAACAAAAGCATGATAGGCACACCCGAGAGTATGGTGTCCAGATTCATACTAGTTGGCTATAGTGCAAGTGGGAGATTGTTAGGGATATGCCCTATACCCAACTTCTGGATGGGCTATATGTACATGTATTTGTAATATTTTCATTAATTAATAAAATGGCAATCTTTATTATACGTGTCTTACATAACTTATATGAATCATCAACACTGTAATAAAGCACTTGGAGTAATAAAACGATGGCTTCCACGCCTTATGAGAATCATTACTCTTAAATGTTCCTAGTCATAGTTTTGTGAATAATCTGGGTGTTCACAAAGCGGAGAGACTAGATGATATGATCCTGCCCTTAAGTGGGGTAGCCGATCTCATAGGCTACTAGCAGAGATCCGTCTGCTTGGTGTATCACATGGATGCATGAGTTGCTCGTGTCCATCGAACTGACCGCCGAAAGTTTTCATATGGAGTGTTTATCTCATGTGTCTGTGAGAACTTTCATGTATCGATTATATGACTAGTCCTTAGACTTGAGGTCTTTACAATCTTATGTGTTGATCAAATAACTTTGACATTCTCCTTCCCCAGTTCAAAAGATCCGGTCATAAGGGTATGATTGGGTCATTTGTTGAAACATATGAAGTTTGTAAAGATACAATAGAGAATCGCCACTCTCTCGGATAATATTTTCTTATAAGAGTAGTATTCCAGTTCGCGGGTTGATATGTGTGATCAGTGCTTGAGATTTTGGCCACACGGAAGAATTGTGAGATTCTTGGTTAGCACGATTCATGACACTATCAACATCATACCTTTGACCATATGGGTAGACACTTTCCGTACCTTAGGTCAATATATGTGGGGGATACAGTGAGGTGAGGGACCGTATCATATGTAAATCGCATACAGAAGGTATATATATTTTTCCTTCTCATTTAGGGGTCTTGGCATGTTGCTAGATGTCAACCTTGGTCATTGAAATTGAACAACCATCTGATCGGAGGATATTTATGTTCGATTAAATTATCACGATTCATTTCATGTCCAATTTGAGGGGAACCCAAAAGGTCACACACAACAAAGTCGAAATCAATGGTTAACAATGTATAATACAAAATAATAGCATATATGATTGCTGTAGGATTGTTCATAAATGGTTCAATGTGTTTAATTATTGAACAAATCATTTATAAGGTTCCATAGTGGCTTAGGGATTGGTGAATGATGATTGGGGCACTTTGGGAATTGGAATTAAAAAAAATTACAATTCATATGAATAGTAACGTGAATAATAAATTTTTTTTGTTATTTGTTTTGAATTCCAATTCGGCCCAAACTCTTATTAGGGTTTTATAATCTCATTAAACCACTAAATTAAGATCCAATGGCTAAGATTAAATTAGCTTTTATCCCACATCGGATTCTTAATTAATTTTGTTGTCTTTGGAGCACTATATAACCCAAAGAATTCTTCACAATTTTTACACCAAACCTTTCATATCTTGGGTTTATATAAGTGAGCAACTCTAAAGTTAAGAGTAAGCCACTGATTTTGAGGATCCTTAAGTCTAATTGACTAGAGGAACCTCGAGTTAAAAGTTTTGAGGTATTTGCATATGCTAGCACCAAGGGCAAAATACCCGTGCACTCAATGCGTAGTCTTGCCGTTGGGTTTTGGCTTTGGTGTGTGCATCTTTGGAGGCCACACACTTGGGTGGCTCTTTGGAACGTGGAAGAGCTTGCTGAGTTTGAGAAAAGCTTGTAGATTGGAGGGAGGACGAGGAGTCTACGGTTAAAGTAAGTCTTTTTCTTTCTTTATTTTATTTAGAGTTCTTATGATAGTTAGCATGTTTAGGTTTATGATCTTTGCATGTTTTATGAGTTTTATGCTTAGAATATATAGTAACATGCCTAGGCTTGTAGAATAATCAAAACAAATGGGTCTTGGGCAAAGGGAAAGCGACATAATAATTTTTATTTTCCGTTGTGCACTCGCGGCCTCTTCCCAACACATAGCTCGCTTCGTAAAATTTCTAGAAATAGAATTTTTGGCAGAAGTATGTGACCATAAACAAGTTGAACTTGATGAAGTTCAACCTATGACCGATGAACCACATGAGGAACATGAGGTTCAAGAAAGTGAAGGATCTTTGACACACACACTTGGTAAGTCGAGTAGGGTCATAAATCCTCCTGAGCGCTTGTCTTTGATACAGAACAAAGTTTTTATATGCTCTTTGCAGAAGAGATTGACCCGAGGACTTACAAAGAAGTGATGTTAAACACGATTCCATGAAATGGCAGGATCCATGAAATCAGAGTTAGACTCAATGCATCATAATCAAGTCTATGACTTGGTTCCTCTTCCGGAAGGAATCCTTGTCGGTTGTAAATGGGTTTACAAAAAGAATAGAGGACCTAATGGAAGTGTGGAAATTTTCAAGGCCCGACTGGCTGCAAATGGTTCAACACAGCGACATGGTGTAGACTATGATGAAATCTTTTTCACCAGTTGCGATGTTGAAGTCTATTAGGATTTTATTGGTATATCGGCCTACCATGACTATGAGATTTGGTAAATGGATGTCAAAACGGCATTCTTGAATGGATTTCTTGATGAAGCAATCTATATGGAACAACCATAGGGTTTTGCGTCCAGCCAAAACTTGGGTATGGTTTGTAAGCTTAAAAAGTCCATTTATGGACTTAAACAAGCTTCACAGAGTTAGAATCTTTGATTCGATAAGGTTTTAAATTGTCTAATTTTCTCAAGAATATAGAAGAATCCTGTGTGTATAAAATTATCAGTGGGAGTATGGTGGTGTTTTTTGTACTCTATGCGGATGACATCCTGATCATTGGGAATGACATCGGGATTATGCAAGGCGTAAAAGCTTATCTCTGTAAAAACTTCTCTATGAAAGACCTGGGTGAAGCTTCTTATGTCTTAGATATAAAACTCTATAGAGATAGAAAGAAACTTATTGGATTGTCTCGGTCTACGTATATAGATAAAATATTAGAAATGTATAATTTCAGCAACTGTAAGACAGTTAACATCCTTTCCGACATGGTATACATCTTTCGAAGAAAATGTGTCCGCAAACTAAAGATGAGAAGATTAGAATGTCTAATCTACCTTATGCTTCATGTTTGGGTAGCATTATGTATGCCATGTTGTGTACGCGACCTGATATTATTCACTCGGTTAGTGTAACCAGTATATATCAATCAAATCCAGGTAACGACCATTGGATGGTCATTAAACATATCCTGAAGTATCTTAAAGGTACTAAGGATATGTTTTTGATTTATGGAGAAGGAGAATTGCAAGTTAAAGGGTAAAAGGATTCAGATGATAGAAAGTCTACATCAGCATTCGTATTTACCCTTAACGGCGCTGTAGTCAGTTGGAAAAGTTCCAAACAGGGTTCGACAGCTCATTCCACCACTGAGGTGGAATATACTACGACATCTGAGGCTGCAAAAGAAGCTGTCTAGATTACAAACTCTGTCACAGAATTAGGAGTTATCCCAAGCATTAAGAATCTGATTCCTTTGCACTGTGATAATATCGGAGTTTTTGTGCAAGCAAATGAAACCCATGGCACATCAAAAGTCGAAGCATGTGGAATAAAAGTACCATATAATTCGAGAGATCGTGTCGTATGGAGATATTATCGTGTGCAAGATACAGAGTGAGGACAACGTAGCAGATCCACTTACTAAGGCTATTCCTCCTAAGTTATTTGATAAGCATATAGAGGCGATGGGTATGAGATACTATCGGTTATGACACTAGAGTAAGTGGGAGAAATTATTGGAGTTGGTACTCGGTGTGCTGATTTCTCATGTATTTTCCTATAAATAGGTGTATGGATAATATTTTATTATAATAAAATATACAGTTTCGTCAATATATTATCTTTTAAATGATAAAGACGTACAAAAACATTGATTGATTAAGTTATAACGTAATTGCAAAAGCGTCGCAATTGACATTGAGAAATGTTATAACAGTATCACTCTTAAATAGTTCATGGTCAAGGTTTATATTTTTCCCCTAAATAAACCTTGGAGACCGGTACGTGTTATATATCGGCAATAATGGATTTCGGTGGTTTATCTCAGTGACCATGAGTCTCAGGAGACTTGTATAGACATTAGTGTTAGGTGTTCATAGCGGTTTGAGCACTGAATGACTCACGGAAGATCTCTAATAGATCGTACGCTTGTGTCAATAGTAATATTCTCGATTGAGTAGCATATTGGTCATTTGACTTGAGATACCACGGTGGATAAATGAGTTATCCTCCACACTTTGATGGCATCACATTCTTCGATCTTTTTAGGTTAGGACCCCGCCTGTTGGTTGTGTGTGGGCTGATGCTCATGATATATGGTGATGTATCTGTAGGGTTTTTAATAGGAAAATCCGGTGGTAACGCAGTCGAAGAGGAAAATCAAAAATTTCTGATTTCAATAATTTTTCTTGGATCAATTAAATAAACTTATTTATTTAATTACCCAATATTTAAAAACTGAAATTTCACTCAAGAAATCAAATTTCTTTGTAATTGCGGAATTGGTCCAATAGTTTACAAATTGATCATTTTAGTCCTTAAATTGTCAAATACAATTTTGGATGATTCTAAATCAATTCTAAAATGATTTCCAACATGTCCAACACATCAAAATCAAATAGCAATAAATCTCCCAAAAATTTCAAATTGCTGAACAACCCCTTAATTTTTCAGTTTTTGTAATTTGGTCCATTTTTGTTCAAAACATCTCAAGATCAAATCCAATCAACCCAAAATTAATATGCATCATATACACACAATAATACATCACATATATGAAAAGCCCCAAATTTGGAAAGGGTTAAGAACCATAATTTTACAATTTCTTCAAATTGATATAAAATACACCAAATCAAATTAAATCCAACACTTTAATTCAAACTTACCACACCAAAAAAGTTCACTATCATGAAAACAACTCAAGAACAATTCTAGGTCATCAATGAGTGGCTTAGCAATACTAGAATGGCAACTTGATTATCAAATAATCAAAAGAGAGCTTAGGAACTCATTTCAAGCTCACTTGGATACCATACATGCTTTCATCTTTCAAACAAGTTCAAAACCTTTTAAAACACAAACTAAAAGTGTAGAGACAACATCCTAGCAACACATGTTGAAGCTAAGCATGTTAGAAATAATTTCTTAGTTGAAAAGTTTAAAGAAAAACTTACAAAATCAAATATTTTCAAGCTTTTTCTTTTTGGTTCTTCAACTTTGCTCTCAACTCTTTGGTGTTTGTTTTTGGTAACTTGTTAACCTAATCTTATGAAAAATGAAACAAAACACATATACTACTCACCTAATTTGCCCTTGGCCGAATTTGAGCATAAATAAAATATCTAGATACTATTTTTTTCATTAAAGTTAACTTTATCAACTTGTGTAAATGATCATTATAACATTTAATGAAATTCAACAAGTCAAATAAAACAATTAAGTCATCTCCAAAAATATCAAAAATTAAGATATTTATATTTTTAATTACTTTAATTATTTAACAATTAAATAATTAAATAATTATTTAAATGAAAATATTTAAATATATGTATTATATTTACTTTAAATATCCAAATACATATACATTTATTATATATGTCAAATATCACAATTTGACACTTAATTAATGTGTATTTAATAAAATCTATCATTAAATACAAATACACATTAATTAGGAAATGACCATTAGGTCCCTTTGCATGTATTTTTCGTTTAACCTTTAAACGACTTAAATAATCAGTATTATTCATACAAGTTGCCCTAGTGCTCTACAAGTATATTTCACTAGTGAGACTCTCTAGATTCAGACATATCCGTCACGAAATCCAATTTTGTGTCAATAATTTACCCACCCGTAAATTATGACGACTACAGATAAACTCGCTGAATCTTACAGGTCGAGGTCATCGCATATGTTTAATTCCTCCGTCATAGGTATCCAGATATATCCTAGAGAAATATATGTAAACGTCAAATCTCTATAGGGACAATCCCGTCGACGTCTCTATTAGTAATCTCTAAAAGAACACTTAGAACTCACTTCTAAAGTGTACCACGGCCCCATGGTTTTTATCTGATTGCTAATCATATATGGACTACCTATGCTCTATACACAGACTGACGGATCCTATCTCGACACACACAGGACACCCTGAGGATCTGTCCACACCCAACGAACAGGCGGAGGTCCGATCTGAATAGATCGGTGACATGACTGTCATCTAAGTGTGAAAGATGTCTCATGTGCCCACAGTGGTATCTCAAGTCGAAGAATCACAAATGCTACTCAACCAGAGAAGATTCTTATTGACGTTGGTGTACCATCCATTAGGAATATTCAGTGAGTCGTTCAGTGTTTATCCGCTATAAACACCTACATGTTTATATGAGTCTCCAAGATTCATGGTTCATTGGGAAACCATTGGAATCATATATTCCAATATACGACATGTACCGGTGTCAACGGGTTTACTTTACTGACCAGGTAGTGTAAACATTGACTAGGAACTGTCTAAGAATGATAACGTCATAATACAACTCAATGTCAGTTGCAACGCTTTTAAAACTGCATCATGACTAATCATTCTAAGGTCAATTACGTCTTTACAATATCAAGAGATATATTATATTATAGAAACTGCTTATTTTATTCATAATAAAACGTTTACAATAGTATTTACAAGGAAATACAATAGAGAATTGGCGCTCTGAGCACCAACCCCAAAAAAATTTCCCACTTACTCTAGTGCCAATATCGATTGTATCTAATGCACATCGACTCCATATGTTTATCAAATAACTTCGGAGGTATGGCCGTCGTAAGCGGGTCTGCTGTTGGGTTTCTATTAAGTCCCAATGATCAATTCAAGAAATGAAACACATGTGAATACTCAACGAAGAATGGCAGAATCATACTTACATTGATCGAATTTTGCGATGCGAGGAACAACAAAAAAACCCTTGAAGCTCTCGGCAATGGTGCTCCTTTGTGCTCCTCCATTTTCGGTCAACCTCCATGGATGTCCTCCAAGCTCCAAGCTTTGTGTGGTGATTCCATGCTCACAAGTTGGTTTCCCTATCACCTTAGGATGACCCTTTATGTGCTAGCATTGGCAAGATTTGCAACAAATCTTCCATTTCAATTCTTGTTATTCACGGTTTTAGTGAAGAAAATGAGAGAAGAAAAATGTTTGGCCCTTGGCCGAAACATATGGAAGAGGGAGAGAGAGTGATGTCTTGTTTTTGGTTTCAAAAACCTAATGAAAAACATATACCAAAAATTAGTCAAAAGCTTTTCCAAAAAAGCTAAGATAATTTTGGAGGCAAAATTGCAATAAATGCAATCCAACAACTAACATCACTCATGAATAGTGACTGGTTGTCAATCACTCAAAGTGACAAGACATCCATCACTTGAATGATGTGCGATGTGATATGATGTGTGATGTGACTTGTGGGCCGCACTTGAATTCGAAATGCAAGTGCGCCCGCAAACACTCTCGGGCTCGGGTTCGCTAATTCCAAATTAACGAATTTTTCGTTGCGACGTAATTAAATAATTATGCCTAGCAAAATTACTATTCACGTCGCTAACGAATTAATTCTAAATTAACTCGTTTGCCCGAATTAAAATCCAATTTTAATTCCGCGTCGAAATCCAATTTCATATAATATATCGAATATATTATTTTATCGATTAATTCCAAATCAATCGTTCTCTCTCTTTAAATAATATTTTATCCCAGATAAAATATCTCTGTAATTAATCCCAGATTAATTTTCTCTCTCATCTAATTAATCATAGATTAATAAAGTGTGATTCATACGTCATCGGTGAATCTTTGGGAAGCGACCCATGAGATCCTTAGATATGTTGGTAGTAAATCCGGTCGTCGGACTATCCGAACACGTACGTACCTAGTACTAAGTTTTTACCGATTTACAAGACATAGTTGGCTTCTAGCAAAGCACCGTGCCTACCCAATTCTCCAGAAATATTCTTACTGGAATATGTGATCTATATCAGGCGTAGTATACGTAGTATTGCGTATAACGATCCAGCATCAGATGTCACGTGCAAGGCCTGGGGCTGGAAATGTGTCTGCCCCGTACGAAACACATATCGGATCTCTAGTAACTAGTCTCTATAATCGGATAAACATGACCTAGTCATAATATCCTTATAGCTGCAGCATATAAGAGCACTAGTTTCGGATCTCTGGTAACTAGTCTCTATATCGGATAAACATGACCTTGTCATTTTATCCCGATGACTGCAGTACATAAGAGAACCAGTACCGTATCCTACGTGACCATCATCTCCATTATGACTGTAGTGATACTTCCGTCTTGACATCACACCCAACACACTACGATTCTCAATATACCCAGCAGAGGCTTACACATAACATGTTAAAGCCCTGGACGAACAAAACAAAGTATATTGATTGTCGCAAGTATTAACGGTGCAAGTCTCAGGTTAAGACCAAATATATCTACCCTGATTCGGACTTCCAAAGACACATAGTCATACTACCAATGGAATTCTGAGGGGTCTATCCAGAGCGAAGCTGTTTCCGTACCATCGGTAAACACAACCTCCTATTACACTTGCATGAGTATCCTATACCCAAATATATGAGAACTATGATGTTATGCTCCCACAACACGCACAAGTGTAATACTAGTCTTTTACGCATTATCGATGTCCAATCTTGATAATACTCTGACTAGGGATATTTGATGATTAAACCTTCGTGGATTGATACTGTCTCATATCATCTCAATCCGGAACTAATAATATGGACCTTCTATCATTTATACATCTAGGTAATCCAATTACAAATGATAAAAAGGGCAATTTCCTTTGTCACATAGTTAATTTGTACAATAACACCATGATCTGTACAAATAGTGATGCTATGGGCCATAATTGCCCAACAATCTCCCACTTGGCCTATAGCCAATCACTCAAGTGTCCTACACCCGAACTATGTACGGTTCGCTCAAACTTCTGCTAAGAAAAGGCTTTCGTCAGCGGATTCGCATGATTATCATCTGATGCGATTTATTCGATCATCACATTGCCATGATGTATGATCCGAACAAATCAGATGAATATTTGAAGTATGTATCTGGATCGTTGATGAGACCAATAATTCTTTAGCCTGTGTTGTAGCCTAGCTCAACTGCTAACAGAACTACTCCTAATCTAATTAGGATTATTATAGATCCAAAAGGCTTCTATTGCTGCCTCAGCTGCAGCAATAATCCACTTTTTTTGTTTATTCAGTAACAGTATCTTGCTTGGAAGATTTCCAACTCATTGTTCCGTTATTCAAACTTTATAGTACCGTTGTTATGACTTATAGTAGTTTTTATCGGTTAGGAAACTTGCAGCAGTGAACCCAGTCACTTCAAGTTATCATTCTCCATAGTATAAGACAGCATCCTTAGTTCATCTAAGGTACTGAAGGATGTTCTTAACATCAATCCAGTGACTATCACTAGGATTGGCCTGATCGTGACTCCATATGCTCAAAGCATATGAGACACCAGGTGGCGTACATTTATTTCAATGTACGAGTTCTCTGAGAGTATTAACAACTTTAAATCTATCCCAGTAGATCTTTATTCCTAGAATAAAGGTTGTTTCTCCCAAGAATTCTACGGAGAATTTTTTATGAAAGCCAAGCTTTCACCGATTGTTTTATGGGAATATCATTTCCAAGAAATGACATATCAACATTACTTAGGACATTCATTGTCAGTGCGCTCCCACTAACCTCCTTATATACACAAGAATCATTTTCGTTTTGAATTAAATCATATACCATTATGATTACATCAAAACGATTGTTCCAATAACGCTATGCTTGCTTCAATCCATCCATGGATCGAATTAACTCGCAAACCTTGTTTGCTCATTTGGTACGACAAAACCATCAGGATGTTATAAACATCCTCCAAAAGGTTTCCGTTAAGGAAAGCGGTTTTGGCATTCAGCTGCCATATTTCATAAATGAAACATGCAGCATCAGCAAGCATTATCCAAATGGATTCACCAATGGCAACAAGTAAAAGGTTTCATCTTAATCGACACAATGTTGATAACGATACCTTTTCGATACAAGCCTAGCTTTGCACGTTGGTATGTTTCCATCCATGTATGTCTTCCTTGAAGACTTATATAGTACCAATAGGCGCAATGCCTTCCGGTACAACAACTAGTATCCAAACTTAGTTGGTATACATGGAATCCATTTCGGACATCATGGCATTTTGCCATAATAAGGAGTCGATACCTTGTATCACTTCCTCATACGTAGTCAGTTCGTATTCCTCAATAAGATTGACATCTTTATGAGGTGAGATCAGAAACCCCTACCTCTCAGGTTGTTCTCTAACTCTCTCCGACTTACGCGGTTCTTGTGTATTCGAAGATTATTGGTATAGTTTCATCCTTGATGAACTATTTATGTTCCACTAAGGAATCGGTGCCTCGAACAGTATTACTCTGATTTTCAACAAGTTTTACTTTCCTCCCACTTACCACTGCATATAGGTATTCCTCTTAGGAAAACCGCATGGCGAGCAACAATTACATTGTTCTCTAGTGAGTTGTATAAGTACTAGACTTTGGTTTCCCTAGGATAAACTACAATTAGGCACTTATCCGATTTGGGTTCTAGTTTGGTATCATCCAAACATATGCCTAGCATTCCCAAATCTTCAGGAATGAGAAAACCTAGTTTCTTTCCTGTTCATATCTAATATGAAGTCTGTCTAACAGATTATTATGGAACCTTATTCAAAATAAGTTTTGCACTGATTATGCGTATCCGTTGAAGGAAATGGTAGCTCAGAGCGACTCATGATTATCCGTATCATGTCCAACAAAATTCGATTTCTCTGTTCGGACACACCGTCAAACTGACGTGTTCCGGGAGGAGTCCTCATTGAAAGAATACTATACTCTTTCAAGTATATGAGAAACTTATTGTTTAAGTATTTTCATCATGGTATAACCGTGATGGTTTAATACTTTAGCCGATCTGTATGTTTATTTCGTGTCGAAACGCTTTGAATTATCAAAAGTTTCCGATTTATGTTTCAAAAGAAACACATAACCATAACGCGATGCCACATCCTTAAAGGTTACAAAATATTCATATCCACTTCTAGCCTAGCTAGACATGGGCCCACTTACATCACTATAAACGAGGGCTAACAGATCGGTGGCAGTTACACTTTTACCAAGTAAAAGGTGTTTCAGACACTTTGCCTAATAAACTAGATTCGTAGACATTATTTGAATTGAATCAAATTTGTCCTAGTACCCACTCTTCGAAAGTGTGGATATATGAGTCTTGTTAATTGTGTCCCAGACTACAATGCCACTTATAAGTATCGACTGATTAATTCAGTTTGAGCTATTTGTTTGTCATGTCATATGTATGAGATTTATTTATATTCAAAATATAAATACTGTTATTCACATCTAATGTGTTTATCTCAATATCATCTTTATAAAATAAAACATTTTAGTGTTCTAGAATATAAAGGTATACCCGCAACGGGTTAAACCTGATATATAGATAATGTTCCTAGTCAAACTAGTTACATTGTAACAGTTTCCTAATTTAAGTACACACCCGAATGGTAGTTCCTAAACTTAAGTTTCTACGGTTAAAACAGCGATTGTCGTCCCTTTTCCAATCCGCAGATAAATCTCAACTGAACTCAGTATCCTGCTAACTAGCAGATTCTGCACATCAATGCATATTTATGTACCACACTGAGTATCTAAAATCCAATTTTAATACTAGTAGTGAACACGTTTATGACAAACATATTTGAAGTCGGAGCCTTGCACCGTCTTCATTTCTTCATATCTGCCTTGTCCATACGGCAGTCACGCTTCAGTGACCCCGTTTGCCACAATTTAGGCCGATATCTTGGGATATGTCATTTGTCTTCCCAATAGATTATAATGATTTAGCTTTTGCCTATTTTCCACACCCCAGAAGCCTTTGGCCAAGCCTTGGCCTTCCGGAATGTCGAAGTAAGGTGCGCCTTGCGCTTCTTGCCTTATTGCAAACTTTGGCTTTGTCTCCTTGAGCATAGCCATTAACTCTCCAAGAGTTTACTATTTCAATTTGGTACTTCTAAGATCTAAGAATAGATCTATGAAGATCATTCAATTTCATTATCATTCTATAAGGATCTAATCCTTAGTTCTGATTAAGAAATTAAGGAGTCTATTTGGCAAGTATAATGGATTAAGCACTAAAGTTAGCATCACATTAATATTCCAAATATCATATTCTACAATTTGCTTAACTCCAGGCTTAGGCCTAAGATGTTATTTTATCAAATAAAGTAACTTCTTAGTTTTCAGGACTATCCTGATTTATTCCCAATCTGAAAATTAAAGCCGTTTAAAATATTTTCACCCAGGTTTATATTTTAAACACTAATCTTTCAATTATCTTGATTCCAATAGTCTAACTATCAAATCAACGATTTTAGGTACTATTGATTATAATTATTACTATAGTCTAACTATATAATCAACTATAATTTAATAGGTTAAAATTCAATTATATTGATTACTATAATCCAATTATAAAATCAACTATTAATTGAAATTAGTTAATTCAAATATATTGATTACTATAATCCAATTATATAATCAACTATAAATGAAATAGTTTGAATACAGTCCAACTGTTTAATTAAAACAACATTAAATATTAATCCAACTAATAAATAATTTATTTAACGAAAAATTTGAAATGCGCGCGTATGGCAAGTAACTAAACGAATATTTCAAATTTAATACTTGCCTCCCACTGTTTTTCGGCGAGCCTCTAACCCTCTGTTGAGTACTCGAGAAACCTTGTTCCTAGTGGGCTAGGATCCGTTAAATAACACACAATCCTGACTTTGGCCAACAAATTGTATGATAATTAACTAGGTAGATCTCTAAGATCAATTGAATCCCATCTAATTCTTATATCCAGTAGGTGGACATCCAAGTCTGAAACATATATCTTATATATGCCAATATATCAAATATATTCCCTAACATTTTTCCTCTGAATCAACTAAGCCTTGGCTTTGACACAACAAACTTAGTGATCCCAGTTAAGCGGAACCCATTGACCATGGAAAGCTTCGTAATCAATGTCGATGGACAAGAAGTGATCTTGACTTTGGCCAACAAATCACAACTTGGACAAGACACCAATATGGAACAAAGCTCTCGTGATTCAAACACATCTTTGACGGACAAAGGCCTTGACTTTGGCCAATAAACCAGTGTCAATCTTGGATCTTGAGTAAGAATCACTCAATGGAAGGAAAAACGCTTAATATGTGTTGAAGGTTTTTCGCGTAATTGGCAACCAATTAATTATCTTTGTTAAGGTCTCAACATCATACACCCTTAACATGCATTCTAAATACATAATAAGGCGCGTAAATAAATAAATATAATAATGATATGCGGATGGATACTTAAACACATTGTTCCTAGAACAAATCTCTCATTTTCCTCTCTCCCGCTAGCACAAGTATTACTTCTACCCGATTACATAACACTTCTAAAGAAACCTCATTTACATTGAGGGGAATAGGTGAGAAGAGAAATACAACGAGTAAGGAGGTAATAGGCTGGACACGCAAGTCAAATTTAATAAATTCTAAATTTATTACAACAATTTCCAAAATTGCCCTCACCCATCTAATATCCATCCGATATACATTATTCATACATCACATCCATGTATCACACAAGCATGTTATCAATCAATCTAATCCAATTAATTAATCTGAATATAATGACCATCCAATGTTCAAACAACTATTTGATTTCGCGCGAGTCCAACTAGTTTTGCGAATAAGTACTCAAAGTACGAATTCTTGAATTATACTAAACTACAACATTAAATCCAATTCAATTTGTATTTAATACTAATTCATTATTTAATTCCAAATTAAATATTTACACTTTTTAATGTACCTTTACGACTTAGATTCTAAATCTAATCATTACGGGTCTCAAAGCCCAATTAACATCCAATGTCAATTTAATTAAAGTCCAATGGGCTTTCAATTAATTTCTTAAGGCATGGACTTTTGGACAATATGGGTCAAACCCAAATCCCAAAGCCCATTTAAGGAATCACCCTTATTTGCCAAGAAACCAATTTAGGCCCATTAGGCCTAATTAAAATTAAAGGTCCATTAAGTCATAATTGGACTTTATGGATATGGTTTGGGCCCAATTGGATCCAACCAATTAGCCTAACCAAACTTGGCCCAACCAAGCCCATTAAGCCCAATTACAACTTTAAAACCCCAATTCCAAATTTGGCCCATTAATTAACTTACAAAATTCCAAATTTCACAATTAATTAATTTAAAGTGTATGTCATAATTAATTAACCAAATTAACATTTCCAAAATACTAATTCACTCAATTAATTATGCTCTTTATCATCAAAACATGTCCAACACATTTGAATAAAAAAATCAATCATTTTACATGCTATGTGATTCACGGCATTTTGGGGATTTCTTTTTTGTGTCCGATTCGGTTTTAATCCAATTAAATCCTAATCAACATTACCCAATGTTTTCCAACTCATCCAATGATCAAAAACACAAATCACCATGACATTTAGGCACTCAACCATTCGGCCAAGCCAATGAATTTGGGGAAAATTTTGCCCAATCCAATTTTCATCAAATTGACAATGCATAACACTATGTTATCATATTTAAGCATACTCAACAATCAATTTCACTCAAACATGCTCAAATCAATTTACCCAATTTTACCCAATACCCTAATCAAGTTTCATGCTCAAAATGGCTCAAGATACAATGTTGGGTTTCTATTAAGTCCCAAGGATCAATTCAAGCAATGAAACACATGTGAATACTCAACGAAGAATTACGGAATCATACTTACATTGATCGGATTTTACAATGCGAGGAACAACAAAAAACCTTGAAGCTCTCGACAATGGTGCTCTTTTGTGTGCTCCTCATTTTCGATCAACATCCATGGATGTCCTCCAAGCTCCAAGCTTTGTGTGGTGATTCCATGCTCACAAGTTGGTTTCCCTATCACCTTAGGATGACCCTTTATGTGCTAGCATTGGCAAGATTTGCAACAAATCTTCCATTTCACTTCTTGTTATTCACGGTTTTAGTGAAGAAAATGAGAAAAGAAATTTTGGGCCCTTGGCCGAAACATGTGGAAGAGGGAGAGAGAGTGATTCTTGTTTTTGGTTTCAAAAACCTAATGAAAAACATATACCAAAAATTAGTCAAAAGCTTTTCCAAAAAAGCTAAGTAATTTGGAGGCAAAATTGCAATAAATGCAATTCAATAACTCACATCACTTATGTAGTGACTGGTTGTTAATCACTCAAAGTGACAAGACATCCATCACTTGAATAATGTGCGATGTGATATATGCGTGATGTGACTTGGGGCCGCACTTGAATTCGAAATGCGAGTGCGCCCGCAAACACTCCCGGGCTCGGGTTCGCTAATTCCAAATTAACGAATTTTCCCTTGCGACGTAATTAAATAATTATGCCTAGCAAAATTACTATTCACGTCGCTAACGAATTAATTCTAAATTAACTCGTTTGCCCGAATTAAAATCTAATTTTAATTCCGCGTCGAAATCCAATTTCGTATAATATATCGAATATATTATTTTATCGATTAATTCCAAATCAATCGTTATCTCTCTTTAAATAATATTTTATCACAGATAAAATATCTCCGTAATTAATCCCAGATTAATTTTCTCTCTCATCTAATTAATCCCAGATTAATAAAGTGTGAGTCATACATCATCGGTGAATCTTCGGGAAGCGACCATGAGATCCCTGGATATGTTGGCAGTAAATCCGGTCGTCGGACTATCCGAACACGTACGTACCTAGTACTACGTTTTACCGATTTACAAGACATGGTTGGCTTCTAGCAAAGCACCGTGCCTACCCAATTCTCCAGAAATATTCTTACTGGAATATGTGATCTATATCAGGCGTAGTATACGTAGTATTGCGTATAACGATCCAGCATCGGATGTCACGTGCAAGGCCTGGGGCTGGAATGTGTCTGCCCCGTACGAAGCACATATCGGATCTCTGGTAACTAGTCCTATAATCGGATAAACATAACCTAGTCATAATATCCTGATAGCTGCATCATATAAGAGCACCAGTTCCGTATCCAACGTAATCATCATCTCCACTATGACTGGAGTGATACTTCCGTCTTGACATCACACCCAATACACTACGATTCTCAATATACCCAGAAGAGGCGTACACAGAACCTGTTAAGCCCTGGAAGACCAAAACCAAAGTATATTGATTGTCGTAAGTATTAGCGGTGTAAGTCTCAGGTTAAGACCAAATACACCTACCCTGATTCGGACTTCCATAGACACATAGTCATACTACCAATGGAATTCCGAGGGGTCTATCCAGAGCGAAGCTGTTTCCGTACCATCGGTAAACACAACCTCCTATTACACTTGCATGAGTATCATATACCCAAATATATAAGAACTATGCTGTTATGCTCCCACAACACGCACAAGTATAATACTAGTCTTTTACGCATTATTGATGTCCAATCTCGATAATACTCTGACTAGGGATATTTGATGATTAAACCTTCGTGGATTGATATTGTCTCATATCATCTCAATCCGGAACTAATCATATGGACCTTCTATCATTTATACATCTAGGTAATCCAATTACAAATGATAAAATGGCAATTTCCTTTGTCACATAGTTAATTTGTACAACAACACCATGATCTGTACAAATAGTGATGCTATGGGCCATAATTGTCCAACATCTGCTTCATTATCTTCACTCGGTACCTTACACACGATAATATCCCCTCGATACATAATCTCTCGAATGATGTGGTAGTTGCGTTCCACATGTTTCGACTTCTGATGCGCCCTCGGTTATTTTACTTGTTCAATGGCTCCAGTATTATCACAGTATAACGGAATCACATTCTCGATATTTGGGACCACTCCCAATTATGTGATAAATTTCCTAATCCATTCTGCTTCCTTTGTAGCTTGAGAAGCTGTAATGTATTCCGCCTCTGTGGTGGAATCTACTGTTGACCCATGTTTGGAACTCTTCCAGTAAATTGCACCTCCGTTAAGGGTACAGACAAATCCAGATGTAGACTTTCTATCATTGGGATCCGATTGGAATTCGGAATCCGTATACCCATTAACTTGTAGTTCACTTCCTCCATAAATAATCAACTTATCCTTAGTACCTTTAAGATACTTCAGGATATGTTTAATGGCCATCCAATGGTCATTGCCTGGATTGGACTGATATCTACTTGTTACGCTAACAGTGAAACTAATATCAGGCCTAGTAAATAACATGGCATACATTATGCTACCCAAACACAAAGCATAAGGTTGGTTAGACATTCTAACCTTCTCATCTTCTGTTTGCGACCTCATCTTCTTTGAAAGATGAATCCCATGTCTGAACGGTATATTTGCTGTCTTGCAGTTACCAAAATTGTACCGTTCCAAGATCTTATCCATGTATGTTGATTGGGATAACCTAATCAACTTTCTTTCTCTATCTCTATAGAGTTTTATGCCTAAAATATAGGAAGCTTCTCCCAGGTCCTTCATGGAGAAATTCCTACATAGGTAATATTTGACGCCTTGCATCATCCCTATATCATTCCCAATGATTAGGATGTCGTCAACATAGAGGTCTAAAAATACCACCATGCTCCCACTGGCCTTCTGATACACACATGATTCTTCCAAATTATTGAGAAAACCAGACAATCTAATAATCTCATCGAATCAAAGATTCCAACTTCGTGAAGTTTGTTTAAGTCTATAAATGGACTTTTTAAGCTTACATAACATACCCGAGTTCTCGATGGATGTAAAACCTTCCGGTTGTTCCATATAGATTTCTTCATAAAGAAATCCATTTAGAAAGGCCATTTTGACATCAATTTGCCAAATTTGGTAATCATGATACGCAGCTATTGAAAGTAAAATCCTAATAAACTTAAGCATTGCTACTGGTGAAAACGTTTCATTGTAGTCGACGCCAGGTCACTGCGTGTAACCTTTTGCTACCAGTCGGGCCTTATAGGTTTCAACCTTTCCATCAGGTCTGCGCTTTCTCTTGTAAAGCCATTTACAGCCGATAGGAACAATTCCTTCGAGAAGCGAAACCAAGTCCCAAACTTGATTCTTATTCATTTTGCCACTTCATGGAGTCGATGTCCAACATCAATTCTCTATAGGTAAAAGGATCAGTCTCTTCAACCAAGAGAACATCAAGACTCTTTTCTTGTATCAAATACAAGTGTTCAGAAGGTCTAGTTACCTTATGTGACCTACGGAGTGTGTGTGTTGAAGGTTCTTAATCTACTTGAACTTTAGTTTCCTTCGTTGGTTCGTTGTTTTCAGGTTGGACTTCATCAAGTTCAACTTGTCTTTGATTACCACCTTCTGATAAAAATTCTACCTCTAGAAATTTTACGAAGCGAGCTACAAACACATTTCGATGCTCGGTATCATAGAATAGATATCCATCTGTATTCGAAGGATATCCAACAAACCCAAACTTTTGCCCTCAAGACGAAAGCTTATCTTGCTGAGCCATTCTGACATAAGCAGGTGAACCCCAGACCTTAACATAATTAAGATTTGGTTTCCTACTGGTCCATATCTCATATGGAGTCGTAGGAACACCTTTTAAATGAATCTTATTCAAAATATGTGAAGCTGTTAAAAGAGAGTAGCCTCATAAGTAATATGACAAATCTATAAAACTCAACATAGATCAGACCATATCCAATAAAGTCTGATTTCTCCTCTCAGACACTTCATTGTACTGTGGAGTACCTGGAGGAGTATATTGAGCGAGAATCCCATTCTCCTTCATATAATCCATGAACTCACTGCTCATATATTCGCCATCTCGATCAGATCGAAGGCATTTAATATATTGTCCAGTTTTTTTTTCTATTTCATTACGGAACTCTTAGAACTTTTCAAAGGTTTACGATTTATGTCTCATCAAATAGACATAACCATACCGTGACAGATCATCGGTAAAGATAACGAAGTACGAATAACCACTGTGAGCAATCTGACTTAGTGGACCACATACATCAGAATGTACGAGTTCCAATAAGTAGGTGGCGCGGTGTCCAACAAAAGAAAATGGGGCTTTGGTCATCTTACCATGAATACATGATTCACAAGTTGGATAGGGTTCAATGGTGAGATCTGGTATGAAACCATTCCTAACCAATTGGGTAAGGCGTTTAACGTCTATATGACATAGCCTCATATGTCATAGTTCAGTATTATTAACTACATGTAAACTACGTTTATTAATCCTAGTATTCAAAATATCTCTAGAATTATGAAATGTGTAATGGACATGCTCATTTGGACAACAAAAGATCTGAATATTACATTTATCATATAAATACAAAGAACAGTTCTTAATATTAACATGATAACATTCGATAGCTAATACGAAAAGAGATATAACAAAAGGCTCTCATTCGGCAAGGGGATCTCACATACTCCCACTGCAACCGCATCCAGAGAGTCTCCACTCCCAAAACGCAACTGCATCTCTCCAGGCTTCAGCTTCTTACTTTCCTTCAGCACCTGCAACGAATTACAAATGTGAACAGGACAAGCATAATCCAAAATCTAGTTGGATGTAACAGCTTCACAAGCTAGTGAGATATCAATAACTAGAAAAATAAATGTACCTGATGTAGATGCTCTCCCATTCCTTATCTGGGCAATGTAGTCAGGACAGTTCCTTTTCCAGTGCCCGACCTTGCTGTAATAATGGAATTTGTCTTCAAACGCCCTCTTGGGCTTTGCTATCTTTCCTTGTGGTGGAGGACTGAAACCCTTCTTCTTCTTCGCTTTTGTCTTCTTTCCCTTTAGCCGGGCCTGGGAAGAAGTAGAGAGTGAAGTAGGTTTCTGAGGGCGAGTCGGTACTCCCTTCCTTAGGTCATCTTCCGCCGTGATCAACATCATATGCAGTTCATTGTAGGAACAGATAATCTCATTCATGTTGAAATACATTACGAATTGGCGATAAGAAGCTGGGAGGGAACCAAGAATGACACTCCTACCCAGAATGTCATTCAGAGAGAGATTATGGTGCCTCAGTTTTTCGATCAAATTGATCAAGTGAATAACATGCGAGCTTACAGCTTGCCCCTCGTCCAGTCGTGCATGGAACAGTTCCATCGTAACTTTATAACAATAATTTGTTCTTGGTGTTGGACAGTTATGACTCATAGCGTCACTATTTGTACAGATCATGGTGTTGTTGTACAAATTAACTATGTGACAAAGGAAATTGCTCTCTTATCATTTGTGATTAGATCACCAAGATGTATAAATGATAGGAGATCTTTATGATTTGTTCCTGGATTGAGATGATATGAGACAGTATCAATCCACGAAGGATAAATCATTAAATATCCATAGTCAGAGTATTATCGAGATTGGACATCGATAATGCGTAAAAGATTAGTATTACATTTGTGCGCGTTGTGAGGGCACAACAGCATAGTTCTCATATATTTGGGTATAAGATACTCATGCAAGTGTAATAGGAGGTTGTGTTTACCGATGGTACGGGAAACAGCTTCGCTCTGGATAGACCCCCTCAGAATTCCATTGGTAGTATGACTATGTGTCTATGGAAGTCCGAAATCAGAGTAGTTGTATTTGGTCTTAACCTGAGACTTGCACCGCTAATACTTGCGACAATCAATATACTTTGGTTTTGGTCTTCCAGGGCTTTAACAGGTTCTGTGTATGCCTCTGCTGGGTATATTGAGAATCGTAGTGTGTTGGGTGTGATGTCAAGACGGAAGTATCACTCCAGTCATAATGGAGATGATGGTCACGTAGGATACGGTACTGGTTCTCTTATGTACTATAGTCATCGGGATAAAATGATAAGGTCATGTTTATCCGATATAGAGACTAGTTACCAGAGATCTGATATGTGCTTCGTACGGGGCAGACACAATTCCAGCCCCAGGCCTAGCATATGACATCCGATACTGGATCGAAATACGCAATACTACGTATACTACTCCTGATATAGATCACATATTCCTATAAGGATATTTCTGGAGAATTGGGTAGGCATGGCGCTTTGCTAGAAGCCAACCTTGTCTTGTAAATCGGTACAAACGTAGTACTAGGTACTTACGTGTTCGGATAGTCCGACGACCGGATTTACTGCCAACATATCCGGGGATCTCATGGGTCGCTTCCCGAAGATTCACCGATGACGTATGACTCGCACTTTATTAATCTGGGATTATTAAATGAGAGAGAAAATTAATCTGGGATTAATTACAGAGATATTTTATCTGGGATAAAATATTAATAAAAGAGAGAACGATTAATTTGGAATTAATCGATAAAATAATATATTCGATATATTATACGAAATTGGATTTCGACGCGGAATTAAAATTAGATTTTAATTCGGGCAAACGAGTTAATTTAGAATTAATTGTTAGCGACGTGAATAGTGATTTTGCTAGGCATAATTAATTAATTACGTCGTAACGGAAAATTCGTTAATTTGGAATTAGCGAACCCGAGCCCATGAGTGTTTGGGAGCGCATTCGCATTTCGAATTCGAGTGCGGCACGCAAGTCGCATCAAGCGTCAAATCATTAGTCACTTTGAGTGATGTGACAACTTGTCACTTGATTGATTGAATGATGTGAATAGTTGATATGGTGGTTGAAAGCTTTAATTGGTTTGACTTTTGAGAGCCAAAAATTGTGTATATGATTTTTGGAAAATCATTTACCAATTTTAACAACACATTTACTCTTTCTCTCTCCCTTTTACACGGTTTTGGAGCCAAAACTCCTCCTTCTCTCACATGGTCTAGGACCAATTTCTTCCTTCTATTTTCTGGTTTACCGAGAATGAAGGGAAGCAAAGAGTGATTTTGAGGCAAAAATCAAGAGTGCTAGCACACATCGGAGTCTTGCGAAGGTGATAGGGAAACCCACCCGTGGGCTTGGAATACAATTTGAGAAGCTTGGAGCTTGGACTATTTTTGGAGAGCAAAACCAGTGAACTGTTTTCATGCCACTGCCGAGCCATGGAGGAGGGAAAAGCTTGAAGTTTTGTTCTTCGCCGCATCGCTCAACCGCTCGATGTAAGTATTCCGCAAATTCCTCGTTGTATTCATATGTATGTTTTATGCTTATTATTCGATCCTTGGGACCGTAGAACTCCAACAATGGTATCAGAGCAAGGTTGAGCATGAAAATATTTTAGGGTTAAAATTGGGTAAATTGTATTTGAGCATGATTTTATGAAATTGGATGATTGAGTATGCTTAAATGTAGTTTAATTGAAGATTGATTGGATCAATTTCATGAAATTGTGATTGGATCATTTTTTCCCCTTTTGGTGAGGCTTGGCCGAAACTTGACATAGCCCTAATGTCTTGGAAATTTTGATTTTTGATTCATTGGATGAGTTGGAATCAATTGAGAATTGTTGATTGTGGATTTAATTGGATTGAAACCGAATCAATTTGAGAAATCCCCAATTGCCGAGAGTTAAAGCATGAAATTGGGTTTGATTTTTGAATAAAATGTGTTGGACATGTTTTGTTGTTAATGAGCATGATTAATTAGGCTAATTGGTGTTTTGGAAATATTGATTTGGGTAATTAATTATGCTATACACTTTGGTTAATTAAATATGAAATTTGGAATTTTTTGTAATTTAATTAATTGGGCTAATTTTGGAAATTGGGCTTAAAAGTTGTTATTGGGCTTGGTTGTACGAAGATGGTTTAGGCTAAATTGGTTGGATCCAATTGGGCCCAAAACCATATCCATAAAGTCCAATTATGACAAATGAATCTTTAATATTTAATTGGGTCTAATGGGCCTAAATTGGTTTCTAGGCATATAAGGGTGATTCCTTTAAATGGCCTTTAGTCTTTGGGTTTGACTCAAGTTGACCAAAAGTCCATGCCTTAAGAAATTAATTAAAAGCCCATTGGACTTTAATTAAATTAACATTGGATGTTAATCGGCCTTTGAGACCCGTAACGATTAAATTTAGAATTTAAGTCGTAAAGGTTCATTAATAAAGTGTAATATTTAATTTAGAATTAAATAGCGAATTAGTATTAAATGCAAATTGAATTGGATTTAATTTTGTAGTTTAATATAATTCGAGAATTCGTACTTTGAGTACTTATTCGCAAAACGAGTTGGACTCGCGCAAAATCAAATCATTGTTTGAACATTGGATGGTCATTAATTATCAAATTAATTAATTGGATTAGATTGATTGATAACATGCTTGTGTGAATACATGGTTGCGATGCATGAATAATGTATATCGGATGGATATTAGATGGGTGGGGCAATTTTAGAAATTGTTGTAATAAATTTAGAATTTATTAATTGGACCTGCGTGTCCAGCCTATTACCTTCATACTCTTTGTATTTCTCTTCTCACCTATTCCCCTCAATGTAAATGGGGTTTCTTTAGAATTGTAGTGTAACGGGTAGAAGCAAATACTTGTCCTAGCGGGAGAGATGAAAGGGAGAGATTTGATCTAGGATCAATGTGTTAAGTATCCATCCGCATATCATTATTATTTTATTATACGCGCTTTATTATGTATTTAGAATGCATGTTTAAGGGTGTATGATGATGAGACCTAACAAAGATAATAAATTGGTTGCCAATTTGCACGCGAAAAACCCTCAAATAATATTAAGCGTTTTTCCTTCCATTGAGTGATTCTTACTCAAGATCTAAGACTGGCATTGGTTTGTTGGCCAAAGTCAAGGCCTTTGTCCGTCGAGGATGTGTTTGAATCATGAGATTTAAGCTTTGTTCCATATCGGTGTCTTGTCCAAGTTGTGATTTGTTGGCCAAAGTCAAGATCACTTCTTGTCCATCGACATTGATTACGAAGCTTTCCAAGGTCAATGGGTCACGCTTAACTGGGATCACTAAGTTTGTTGTGCCAAAGCCAAGGCTTAGTTGATTCAGAGGAAAAAGGTTAGGCAATATATTGGATATATTGGCATATATAAGATATATGTTTCGGATTTGGATTTCCTCCAACTGGATCTAGGAATTGGATGGGATCCAATTGATCTTAGAGATCTACCTAGTTAATTATCATACAATTTGTTGGCCAAAGTCAAGATTGTGTGATATTTAACGGGATCCTAGCCCACTAGGAAGTACGGTTTCCCGAGTACTCGACAGAGGGTTAGAGGCTCGCCGAAAAAAAGTGGGAGGCAAGAATTGAATTTGCAATATTCGTTTAATTACTTGCCATACGCACTCAAAACAAACATCATTCGTCAAATAAATTAAATGTTAGTTTGACTAATATTTAAATCGTTTTAATTAACAGTTGGACTGTATTCAAACAATTTAAATTATAGTTGATTAAATAGTTGGACTATAGTAATCATTATAATGAATAGTACCGAAATCGTTGATAAATAGTTGGACTACTAAAATCAAGATAAAATTGAAAGATTAGCATTTAAAACATAATCCTAGGGAAAATATATTTAAATGATTTAATTTTCAAATTGGGAATAAAATTTCAGGATGGTCCTGGAAACTAATAAGTTACTTTATTTGATAAAATAACATATTAGGCCTAAGCCCGAAGTTAAGCAAATAGTAAAGCATAATCTTTGGAAGATTTATGTGATGATAATTTTTGTGCTTAATCCGAGAATCTTGCCGAGTAGATTCCTTAATTTCTTAATCAGAACTAAGGATTAGATCCTTAAAGTATGATAATGAAATTGAAGGATCTTCATAAATCTATGCTTAGATTTTGAAGTAATAAATTGCAATACAAAACTCTTGGAGAGTTAATGAATATTCTCAAGGAGATAAAGTCAAAGTTTGCAATTAGGCAAGTAAGCCAAGGCACACTTACTTCGATATTCTAGTCAGCCAAGGCTAGGCCAAAGGCTTCTGGGTGTTGAAATAGGCAAAGGCAAAATCATTATAATCTTCTGGGAAGATAAAGGACATATCCCAAAATGTCTGCCTAAATTTGGGCAAACGGGATCGCGGAAGCGTGACTGCCGTTTGAACAAAACAGACATGAAGGAATTGAAGACGGGCAAGGCTCTGACTTCAAATATGTTTGTCATAAATATGTTCACTACTAGTATTGAAATTGGATTTTAAATACTTAGTGTGATACATAAATATATGTGCTGGTTTTCAGAATCTGCTATGAGCAGGATACTGACTTCAATTGAGATTAATCTGTGAATCGGAAACGGGACGAAAGTCGCTGTTTCAACCGTAGATACCTAAGTTTAGGAACTACCCTTTGGGTGTGTACCTAAATTTGGAAAATGTTATAATGTAACTAGTTTGACTAGAAACATTATCTCTATATCAGTGTATAATCTGTTGCGGATATACCTTTATATTCTAGAACACTAAAGTGTTTTATTATATAAAGATGATATTGAGATAAACACATTAGATGTGAAAAACAGTATTTATATTTTGAATATAAATAAATCTCAAACATATAACATGACAAACTAATAGCTCAAACTGATTTGATCAGAATAAACTTAAAAGTGGCATTGTTGTCTGGGACACAATAAAACAAGACTCGTATATCCACACTTTTGAAGAGTGGATACTAGGGCAGATTTGATTCCATTCAAATAAAGTCTACGAATCTAGTTTATTAGGCAAATTGCCTAAAACACCTTTACTTGGTAAAAGTGCAAGTGTCACCGATCTGTTAGCCCTAGTTCATAGTGAAGCAAGTGGGCCCATGTCTACCTAGGCTAGAAATGGATATGAATATTTCGTGACCTTTACGGATGTGGCACCGCGTTATGGTTATGTGTTTTTATTGAAACACAAATCGGAAACTTTTAGAGTTTCGACACGAAATAGACAAACAGATCGGTTAAAGTATTAACCATCACGGTTAGACCATGATGAAAATACTTAAGCAATAAGTTTCTCATATACTTGAAAGAGTATAGTATTCTTTCAATGAGGACTCCTCCCGGAACACGTCAATTTGACGGTGTGTCCGAACTGAGAAACCGAATTTTATTGGACATGATAAGGTTAATCATGAGTCGCTCTGAGCTACCATTTCCTTCAACGGATACGCATTAACAGTGCAAAACTTATTTTGAATAAGGTTCCATAAAAATCTGTTTGCAGATTTCATATTAGATATGAACAGGAAAGAAACAAGGTTTCTCATTCCTGAAAATTTGGGAATGTTGGGCATATGTTTGGATGATACCAAACTAGAACCCAAATTGGATAAGTGCCAATTGTAGGTTATCCTAGGGAAACCAAAGTATAGTACTTATACAACTCACATGAGAACAATTTAATTGTTGCTCACCATGCGGTTTTCCTAAGAGGAATACCTGTATGCAGTGGTAAGTAGGAGGATAGTAAAACTCGATAAAAATCGGAGTAATACTATTCCAGGCACCCATTCCTAATGGAACACAAATAGTTCATCAAGGGTGAAACTATACCAGTAATCTTCGAATACACAAGAACCGCATAAGTCAGAGAGAGTCAAAAAACAACCTGGGGTATGGGTTTCTGATCTCACCTCATAAAGATGTCAGTCTTATTGAGGAATACCAACTGACTACGTATAAGGAAGTGATACAAGGTATTGACTCCCTATTATGGCAAAGTGCCATGATATCCGAAATGGATTCCATGTATATCAACTTAGTTTGGATACTAGTTGTTGTACCGCAAGGCATTGTGCCTATTGGTACTATATAAGTCTTCAAGGAAGACATACATGGAAGGCAACATACCAACGTACTAAGCTAGGCTTGTAGCGAAAAGGTATCGTTATCAATATTGTGTCGATTACGACGAAACCTTTTAACTGTTGCCACGATATATTTATTTGGATAATGCTTGCAAATGCTGCATGTTTCATTTATGAATAAGGCAGCTGAATGCCAAAACCTCTTTCCTTAACGGAAACCTTTTGGAGGATGTTTACAACATCCTGACGGTTTTATCGTACCAAAACTAGCAAACAAGGTTTGCAGGTTTTTCGATCCATGGATGGATTGAAGCAAGCATTAGGTTCTTGAAATTATCGTTTTGATGTAATCATAATAGTTTATGATTTAATTTAAAACGAAATGATTCTTGTGTTATAATAGGGTTAGTGGGAGCGCACTGACAATAATGTCCTAAATAATGATAATATGTCATTTCTTGGAAATGATATTCCCATAATACAATCGGTGAAAGCTTGGCTTTCATGATAATTCTCCGTAGAATTCTTGGGAGAAACAACATTTATTCTAGGAATAAAGATCTACTGGGTTACATTTAAAGTTGTTAAAACTCTCCGAGAAATCGTATATTGAAAAATGTACGCGACCTGGTGTCTCATACGCTTTGAGCATATGGATTCACAAACAGGCCAATCCAAGTGATAATCACTGGATTAATGTTAAGAACATCCGTTAGTTTCTTAGAAAACTAAGGATGGTGTCTTTTAACTATGGAGATGAAAAACTTGAAGTGACTGGGATCACTACTGCAAGTTTCCTAAACCGATAAAATGACTATAAGTCGCAAACGGTACTATACAGTTTGAATAACGGAACAGTGAGCTGGAAATCTTCCAAGCAAGATACTGTTACCAAATAAACAACAAAAAGTGGATTATTACTGCAGCTGAGGTAGCAATAGAAGCCTTCTGGGTCGAAATAAATCTAATTAGATTAGATATAGTTTTGTTAGCAGTTGAGCTAGGCTTCAGCGCGGGCTAAAGAATTAATGGTCTCATCAACAATCCAGATATATACTTCGATATTCATCTGATTCGTTCAGATCATACATCGTGGCGATGTGATGATCGAATAAATCGCATCAGATGATAATCATGCAAATCCGCTGAAGAAAGCCTTTTCTCAGCAATTTGAGTGAACGGTACATAGTTCGGGTGTAAGACACTCCAGTGACTGGCTATAGGCCAAGTGGGAGATTGTTGGACAGTTATGACCCATAGCGTCACTATTTGTACAAATCATGGTGTTGTTGTACAAATTAACTATGTGGCAAAGGAAATTGCTCTCTTATCATTTGTGATTACATCACTTGGTTCATATACGATTCTCTCAATCGCAACATCATACTATATGTTGGGTTTCTAGGTTATCCCAAGATCAAATTAAGTTATGAAAACATGTGAATACATCAAAGTAAAGTTGCGGAATACTCACTTTGATCGGCTTTTACGATGCGTAGAACACAAAAATTTGCTCATGGAAGAATCGGCCAAGCCTCATTTGTGCTCCTTGTGATTCGGTCATGCTCCTCCATGGATGTCCTCCAAGCTCCAAGCTTTGATTGTGGATTCCATGCTCAAGAGTTGGTTTCCCTATCACCTTTGTAAGACCCCTTGGATGTGCTAGCACCTTGGAAAATTTGCCACAAATCTTCCTATTTGCTTCTTGTTGTTCTCGGCCAAGCCAAGAACATTTGAGAGGAAAAATGGCCCTTGGCCGAATGGGAGAGGAGAATGAGAGAAGAAGATGAGTTGTATGTGTGTTGTATATCTAATACACAAAATGAAAGTCAAATACCAAAATACTAAAAAATGGTAAATGTCTTTCAAGCCATCACTTTAGTGTGTTCCACACTCAACCATCAACCAACAACTTCCATCACATTAAAGTGATAAAGTTGACTAGTGATGTGACGCGTGATGTGACTTGTGGGCCCCACTCGATTCGAAAAGCGAGTGGGCCCGCAAACACTCCCGGGCTCGGGTTCGCTAATTCCGAATTAACGAATTTTCCGTTGCGACGTAATTAAATCAAATTTAATTAAATAATTATGCCTAGCAAAATTACTATTCACGTCGCTAACGAATTAATTCTAAATTAACTCGTTCGCCCGAATTAAAATCCAATTTTAGTTCCACGTCGAAATCTAATTTCGTATAATATATCGAATATATTATTTTATCGATTAATTCCAAATTAATCATTCTCTCTCTTTAAATAATTTTATCCCAGATAAAATATCTCTGTAATTAATCCTAGATTAATTTTCTCTCTCTATAATTAATCCTAGATTAATTATGTCCGAGTCATACGTCATCGGTGAATCTTCGGGAAGCGACCCATGAGATCCCCGGATATGTTGGCAGTAAATCCGGTCATCGGACTATCCGAACACCTACGTACCTAGTACTACGTTTTTACCAATTTACAAGACACGGTTGGCTTCTATCAAAGCACTGTGCCTACCCAATTCTCCAGAAATATTCTTAAAGGAATATGTAATCTGTATCAGGCGTAGTATACGTAGTATAGTGTATTGCGATCCAGTATCGGATGTCAGGTGCTAGGCCTGGGGCTGGAATTGTGTCTGCCCCGTACGAAGCACATATCGGATCTCTGGTAACTAGTCTCTATAATCGGATCATCATGACCTAATCATATTATCCCGATGACTACAGTACACAAGAGTACTAGTTTCGTATCCTACGTGACCATCATCTCCACTATGACTAGAGTGATACTTCCATCTCGATATCACACCCAATACACTACGATCCTCAATATACCCAGAAGAGGCATACACAGAACCTGTTAAAGCCCTGGACGACCAAAACCAAAGTATATAGATTGTCGCAAGTATTAGCATTGCATGTCTCAGGTTAAGAGCAAATACACCTACCCTGATTCGGACTTCCATAGACACATAGTCATACTACCAATATAATTCCGAGGGGTCTATCTAGAGCGAAGCTGTTTACGTACCATCGGTAAACACAACCTCTTATTACACTTGCATAAGTATCCAATACTTAAATATATGAGAACTATGTTGTTATGCTCCCACAACGCGCACAAGTACAATACTAGTCTATTCTGCATTATCGATGTCCAATCTCGATAATACTCTGACTATGGATTTTTAATGATTAAACCTTCATGGATTGATATTGTCTCATATCTTATCAATCTGGAACTAATCATATAGACTTTTATCATTTATATATCCCGGTAATCTAATAAGAAATGATAAAAGAGCAATTTCCTTTGTCACATAGTTAATTTGTACAACAGCACCATGTTCTGTACAAATAGAGATGTTATGGGTCATAATTGTCCAACAATCTCCCACTTGGCCTATATCCAATCACTCAAGTGTCTTACACTTGAACTATGTACGGTTCGCTCAAACTTCTGTTGAGAAAATGCTTTCGTCAGCGGATTGGCAAAGTTATCATCTGATGCGATTTATTCGATCATCATATTGCCATGATGTATGATCCGAACGAATCAGATGAATAATTGAAGTATATATTTGGATCATTGATGAGACCATTAATTCTTTAGCCTGTGCTGTAGCCTAGCTCATCTGCTAACAGAACTACACCTAATCTTATTAGGATTATTAAGATCCAAATGGCTTCTATTGCTGCCTCAGCTGCAGCAATATTCCGCTTTTGTTATTTATTCGGTAACAGTATCTTGCTTGGAAGATTTCCAGCTCACTGTTCCGTTATTCAAACTATATAGTACCTTTATTATGACTTATAGTCATTTTTATCTGTTAGGAAACTTGCAACAGTGAACCCAGTCACTTCAAGTTCTCATTCTCCACAGCTTAAGAAAGCATCCTTAGATCTTCTAAGATACTTAAGGATGTTCTTAACATCAATCCAGTGACTATCACTTGGATTGGCCTGATTGTGACTCCATATGCTCAAAGCATATTAGACACCAGGTCGCGTACATTTATTTCAATGTACGAGTTCTCGGAGAGTACCAACAACTTTTAGATCTATCCCAGTAGATCTTTATTCCTAGAATAAAGGTTGTTTCTCCCAAGAATTCTACAGAGAATTTTTTTTATGAAAGCCAAGCTTTCACCGATTGTATTACGGGAATATAATTTCCAAGAAACGATATATCATCATTATCTAGGACATTCATTGTCAGTGCGCTCCCACTAACCTCCTTATATACACAAGAATTATTTTCGTTTTTGAATTAAATCATATACCATTATGATTACATCAAAACGATAATTCCATGAACACAATGCTTGCTTCAATCCATAAATGGATCGATTTAACTTGCAAACCTTGTTTACTTGTTTTGGTACGACAAAATCGTCAGGATGTTGTAAACATCCTACAAAAGGTTTCCGTTTAAGGAAAGCGATTTTGACGTTCAGCTGCCACATTTCATAAATGAAACATGCAGCATTAGCAAGCATTATCCAAATGGATTTTAACCATGGCAACGGTTAAAAGGTTGCATCGTAATCGACACAATGTTGATAACGATACCTTTTCGCTACAAGCCTAGCTTTGTACGTTGGTATGTTGTCATCCATATATGTCTTCTTTGAAGACACATATAGTACCATTAGGCACAATGCCTTCCGATACAACAACCAGTGTCCAAACTTGGTTGGTATACATGGAATCCATTTCGGACATAATGGCACTTTTCCATAATAGGGAGTCGATATCTTGTATCACTTCCTCATACGTAGCCAGTTCGTGTTCCTCAATAAGATTGACATCTTCATGAGGTGAGATCAGAAACCCATACCTCCCAGGTTATTTTCTGACTCTCTCCGACTTACGCGGTTCTTGTGTATTTGAAGGTTGTGGTACAGTTTCATACTTGATGAACTATTGTGTTCCATTAAGGAATCGGTGCCTGGAACAATATTACTCCGATTTTCATCGAGTTTTACTTTCCTCCCACTTACCACTGCATATAAGTATTCCACTTAGGAAAACCGCATGGCGAGCAACAATTACATTGTTCTCTAGTGAGATGTATAAGTACTATACTTTGGTTACCCTAGGATAACCTACAAATTAGGCACTTATCCGATTTGGGTTCTAGTTTGGTATCATCCAAGCATATGCCCAGCATTCCCAAATCTTCAGGAATGAGAAAACCCGGTTTCTTTCCCGTTCATATCTAATATAAAGTTTGTCTAACAGATTTTTCATGGAACCTTATTCAAAATAAGTATTGCACTGTTTAATGCGTATCTCTAAAAGGAAAATGGTAGCTCAGAGTGACTCATGATTAACCTTACTATGTCCAACAAGGTTCGGTTTCTCCGTTCGGACACACCGCTCAATTGAGGTGTTCTAGGAGGAGTCCACTGTGAAAGAATACTATATTCTATCAAATATTCAAGAAATTTATTGCTTAAGTATTTTCCACCATGGTCTAACAGTCACGGTATCATACTTTAGCCGATCTGTCTATCAACTTCGTGTCGAAACTCTTTGAATTATCAAAAGTTTCTGATTCGTGTTTCAAAAGAAACACAAAACCATAACGCGATGCCACATCCGTAAAGGTTACGAAGTGTTCATATCCACCTCTAGCCTAGCTAGATATGGGCCAACTTACGTCACTATGAACGAGGGCTAACAGATCAGTGGCACTTGCACTTTTACCAAGTAAAAGGTGTTTTAGGCACTTTGCCTAATAAACTAAATTCGTAGACATCATTTGAATAGGATCAAATCCGTCATAGTATCCACTCTTCAAAAGTGTGGATATACGAGTCTTGTTTAATATGTCTCAGATAACAATGCCACAAATAAGTCTCATCTGATCAAATCAGTTTGAGCTATTTGTTTGTCATGTCATACGTTTGAGATTCATTTATATTAAAAATATAAATATTGTTATTCACATCTAATGTGTTTATCTCAATATAATCTTTATAAAATAAAACACTTTAGTGTTCTAGAATATAAAGGTATACCCGTAATGAGTTATACTCTGATATAGAGATAATGTTTCTAGTCAAACTAGTTACATTATAACAGTTTCCTAATTTAAGTAAATACCCGAAAGGTTGTTGCTAAACTTAGGACTCTACGATTAAAACAGCGACTCTCGTCCCATTTTTGATTCGCAGATAGATCTCAACTGAAGTCAGTCTCCTGCTAATCAGCAGATTCTGCACATCAGTAGATATTTATGTATCACACTTAGTATCAAAATTCCAATTTTGAAACTAATAGTGAACATGTTTATGACAAACATACTTGAAGTCGGAGCCTTTCCTTCTTCACTTCCTTCATGTCTGCCTTGTCCATATGGCACTCACGCTTCCAGTGACCCCGTTTGCCACAGTTTAGGCAGACATCTTGGGATATGTCCTTTGTCTTCCTAGAAGACATGTGATGATTTTGCCTTTGCCCATTTAGAAGCTCTAGCTCTGCCTCCTTGAGCATAGACATCAACTCTCCAAGAGTTTACTCTTGGTTCATAATGAACCTGCCCCAGCTTTCAGGTAGAGACTATAAGATCAAATCTTTGGTAGTCTCGGCCACGTAGGTAATGCCCAGCTAACCTATCTGATCGATGTCAGCAATCATCTGCGACACCTAGTGCTCGACAGATGTACCCTCTGACATACATGAGCGAAAGAGCTTCCTTTTGCAATTTGTACTTCTAAGATCTAATCTATGAAGATCTTTAATTTCATCATCATGGTACAAGGATCTAATCCTTAATTATGACGACGAAATTAAAGTGTCATTGCATTAAGCATAATGGATTGAGCACTAAAGTTATCATCACATGAATCTTCCAAAGATCATGTTCTACTATTTGCTCAACTCCGGGCTTAGGCCCAAGAGATTGCTCTATCAAATAGAGTAACTTCTCAGTTCTCAGGACTATCTTGAGGTTTTATTCTCAATCTGAAAATTGGACCCGTTTAAGGACATTTTCACCCAGGATTATGTTTTAAACGCTAATCTTTCAGTTACCTTGATTGCTATAGTCCAACTATCCAATCAACGATTTCAGGTACTATTGAATATAATGATTACTATAGTCTAACTATATAATCAACTATAATTTTATTATTTAAATTCAAATATGTTAATTATTATAATCCAATTATATAATCAACTATAAATTGAAGTAGTTTGAATACAATCCAACTGTTTAATTAAAACAACGATTAAATATTAGTCCAACTAATATATTTATTAATTAATGACGAAAAATGAAATGAGCGCGTATTGTGAAGTATCTATACGAAATTGCAAATTTAATACTTGCCTCCCACTATTTTTCGGCGAGCCTCTAACCCTCTGTTGAGTACTCGGGAAACCTTATTTCCTAGTGGGCTAGGATCCCGTTAAATAACACACAACCTTGACTTTGCCAACAAGCTGTATGATATTTAACTAGGTAGATCTCTAAGATCAATTGGATCTCATCCAATTCCTAGATCCAGTAGGTGGACATCCAATCCGAAACATATATCTAATATATGCCAATATATCCAATATATTGCCTAACCTTTTTCCTCTGAATCAATTAAGCCTTGGCTTTGGCACAACAAACTTAATGATTCCAGTTAAGCGGGACCCATTGACCTTGGAAAGCTTCGTAATCGATGTCGATAGACAAGAAGTGATCTTAACTTTGGCCAACAAATCACAACTTGGACAAGACATGCGATATAGAACAAAGCCTTCATGATTCAAACACATCCGGGATGGACAAAGGTCTTGACTTTGGCCAACAAACCAGTGCCAATCTTGGATCTTGAGAATGAATCATTCAATGGAAGGAAAAACGCTTAATATTTGTTGAGGGTTTTTTGCGTAATTGGCAACCAATTAATTATCTTTAATTAGGTCTCATCATACACCCTTAAACATGCATTCTAAAAGCAGAATAAGGCGTGATAAATAAATTAATAATGATATGCGAATGGATATTTAAAACCTTTTGTTCCTAGAACAAATCTCTCCATTTCCTCTCTCCCGCTAGCACAAATCTTACTTCTACCCAATTACATAACACTTCTAAAGAAACCTCATTTACATTGAGGGGAATAGGTGAGAAGAGAACTACAAAGAATAAGAGGTAATAGGCTGGACACGCAGGTCCAATTTAATAAATTCTAAATTTATTACAACAATTTCTAAAATTGCCATCACCCATCTAATATCCATCTAATATACATTATTCATACATCACATCCATGTATTCACACAAAGCATGTTATCAATCAATCTAATCCAATTAATTAATCTGAAATTAATGACCATCCAATGTTCAAACAACGATTTAATTTGTGTGAGTCAAACTCATTTTAAGAATAAGTACTCAAAGTACGAATTCTTGAATTATATCAAACTACAATATTAAATCCAATTTAATTTGTATTTAATACTAATTCTTTATTTAATTCCAAATTAGATAATTACACTTTATTAATGAGCCTTTGCGACTTAGATTCTAAATCTAATCTTATGGGTCTCAAAGCCCAATTAACATCCAATGTCAATTTAATTAAAGTCCAATAGGCTTTCAATTGATTTATAAGGCATGGACTTTGGTAACCAAAGCCCAATAAGGAATCACCCTTTTGCCAAAAATCAATTTAGGACCATTAGGCCCAATTAAAATATTAAAGGCTCATTTAATTATATTTGGACTTTATGGAAATGGTTTTAGGCCTAATTGAATCCAACCAATTAACCTAAACCAAACTTGGCCCAACCAAGCCCATTAAGCCCAATTCCAAATTTAGCCCAACTAATTAAATTCTAAAATTCCAAATTTCACAATTTAATTAACTAAAGTGCTTTAGCCATAATTAATTAGTCAAATTAACATTTCTAAAATACCAATTACACTAATTAATCATGCTAATCATCATCAACACATGTCCAACATTATTGAATCAAAAAATCAATTCATTTCCATGCTTAGATGTCACGGCAATTTGGGGTTTTCTAAAATCGATTTCGATTTCAATCCAATTAAATCCTAAATCAATTTATCCCAAGTCTTTCAACTCATCCAATGATCAAAAAAAAAAAACAAATTACCATGATATTTAGGGCATCACAACTTTTGGCCAAGCCTCAAATTTGGGGAAAAATTAATCCAATTCAATTTTCATCAAATTGATCATGCATAACTCTAAGTTATAATCATTCAAGCATATTCAAACAATCAATTTCATCAAATCATGCTCAAATCAATTTTACCCAAATTTTACCCTAAATCAATTTCATCAAATCATGCTCAAATCAATTTTACCCAAATTTTACCCTAAATCAATTTCATATTTAATCAAGGCTCTTGATACCATTGTTGGGTTTCTAGGTTATCTTAAGATCAAATTAAGCTATGAAAACATGTGAATACATCAAAGTAAAGTTGCAGAATACTCACTTTGATCGGCTTTTCCGATGCGTAGAACACAAAAATTTGCTCATGGAAGAATCGGCCAAGACTCATTTGTGCTCCTTGTGATTCGGTCATGCTCCTCCATGGATGTCATCCAAGCTCCAAGCTTTGATTGTGGATTCCATGCTCAAGAGTTGGTTTCCCTATCACCTTTGTAAGACCCATTGGATGTGCTAGCACCTTGGAAAATTTGCCACAAATCTTCATATTTGCTTCTTGTTTTTCTCGGCCAAGCCAAGAACATTTGAGAGGAAAAATGGCCCTTGGCCGAATGGGAGAGGAGAATGAGAGAAGAAGATGAGTTGTATGTGTGTTGTATATCTAATACACAAATGAAAGTCAAATACCAAAATACAAAAAAATGGTAAATGTCTTTCAAGCCATCACTTTAGTGTGTTCCACACTCAACCATCAACCAACAACTTCCATCACATTAAAGTGATAAAGTTGACTAGTGATGTGACGCGTGATGTGACTTGTGGGCCCCACTCGATTGAAAAGCGAGTGGGCCCGCAAACACTCCCGGGCTCGGGTTCGCTAATTCCGAATTAACGAATTTTTCGTTGCGACGTAATTAAATCAAATTTAATTAAATAATTATGCCTAGCAAAATTACTATTCACGTCGCTAACGAATTAATTCTAAATTAACTCGTTCGCCCGAATTAAAATCCAATTTTAGTTCCACGTCGAAATCTAATTTCGTATAATATATCGAATATATTATTTTATCGATTAATTCCAAATTAATCGTTCTCTCTCTTTAATAATATTTTATCCCAGATAAAATCTCTCTATAATTAATCCTAGATTAATTTTCTCTCTCTTATAATTAATCCTAGATTAATTATGTCTGAGTCATACGTCATCGGTGAATCTTCGGGAAGCGACCCATGAGATCCCCGGATATGTTGGCAGTAAATCCGGTCATCGGACTATCCGAACACGTACGTACCTAGTACTACGTTTTTACCGATTTACAAGACATGGTTGGCTTCTAGCAAAGCACCGTGCCTACCCGATTCTCCAGAAATATTCTTAAAGGAATATGTAATCTGTATTAGGCGTAGTATACGTAGTATAGCATATTGTGATCCAGTATCGGATGTCACGTGCTAAGCCTGGGGCTGGAATTGTGTCTGCCCCGTACGAAGCACATATCGGATCTCTGGTAACTAGTCTCTATAATCGGATAATCATGACCTAGTCATATTATCCCGATGACTGCTGTACATAAGAGTACTAATTTCGTATCCTACGTGACCATCATCTCCATTATGACTCGAGTGATACTTTCATCTCGACATCACACCCAATACACTACGATTCTCAATATACCCAGAAGAGGCGTACACAGAACCTGTTAAAGCCCTGGATGACCAAAACCAAAGTATATAGATTGTCGCAAGTATTAGCGGTGCAAGTCTCAGGTTAGGACCAAATACATCTACCCTGATTCAGACTTCCATAGACACATAGTCATACTACCAATGGAATTCTGAGGGGTCTATCCAGAGCGAAGCTGTTTACGTATCATCTGTAAACACAACCTCCTATTACACTTGCATAAGTATCCAATACTTAAATATATGATAACTATGTTGTTATGCTCCCACAATGCGCACAAGTGCAATACTAGTTTATTCTGTATTATCGATGTCCAATCTCTATAATACTCCGACTAGGGATGTTTTAATGATTAAACCTTCATGGATTGATATTGTCTCATATCTTATCAATCCGGAACTAATCATATGGACTTTTATCATTTATATATCCCGGTAATCTGATTACAAATGATAAAAGAGCAATTTCCTTTGTCACATAGTTAATTTGAACAACAACACCATGTTATGTACAAATAGTGATGTTATGGGTCATAATTGTCCAACATTACACGCATATGACATGCCATAGTATTGCCTCTTGAGTTCCGATGACAGTGAACTTAAGATGTATGATTTAACTTTTAAAGCATCATCCTTCCAAGCTTGGAAAACTTGTAGTTCCTCTGGTGTTGCGTCCTCAGACACTGCAAGGGGCAGCGGACCCTTGAGTACATATCTCAACTTTTCAGATTCAATGACAATCATTAAATCCAAATCCCAATCAGCAAAGTTCTCAGCGCCTTTTAGTTTGTTCGTATCCAGCATAAGCGCAAACGGATTAGTCAATTGTGCCTCCATCGTAAATCTATCATATAGATTACGAAAAACGGTTAGCAGATATAAACAGTTTCAAATAATATCAAAAGTATTAACTAGATCATTGATTTTTAATCTAAAAATACCTCTCCCACTAAATCATGCAATACTGTAATCCCCAGACAGAATACAAAGATTTAATAATTAAATTAATACAAATAGTGAAAGGTGGATCCCATGAATATATTTCAGCTCACAACTTTGGCACGTTCTCGCTTACGTATATTCATCATGTAGATAACTCATTGTCAATCACTCAATAGTGACTTATGGGTTTCCGGTCCTGGTCGTTTCTCGTTGTGACAGCTTTGGTACGTTCACAAGGAGGTGTACCAAGGTTAAACTCGTCAATGATAAACTGAAGCTACTTGGATAACCCTGACAACTTTGGCACGTTCAGGATTCCGCTTTCATTTGAATTTATCTAGTATCAAATATACATCCGGTATAAATAAATTTCTATCGACTACACCTTCACAGCTTTGGCACGTTCTCGAATGTAGTCATATAAAAGATATCCTTAAACCGTATTGACAAGACGGACCATGTAACATGCATCAAATACATAATTAACATAAAACCTTATTAATTAGGGATTTTCCGCAAAAGATGCTTTTACTTTATTTAATCAAATTAAATAAACCCATGCATGCATAAAGTAAAGATTAAATTAAACATTGAATTTAAAGGCATAATCATATCGGATGTCCAGAATCAGACTCGCTCTGATACCATTTTGTATGGGTTTTAATACGAAAATCTAGTAACGCTACGGAACGCGGAAAATCAAAATTTTCTGATTTCAATATTTTTTATTGGATCAATTAAATAAACTTATTTATTTAATTACCCAATATTTAAAAACTGAAATTTTACACAAGAAAACAAATTTCTTTGTAATTGCCGAATTGACCCAATAGTTTGCAAATTGATCATTTTAGTCCTTAAATTATCTAATACAATTTTGGATGATTCTAAATCAATTCTAAAATGATTTCCAACATCTCCAACACATCAAAAACAAATTGCAACAAAATCTCCAAAAAATTTCAAAATGCCGAACAGCCCTTCAATTTTTCAGTTTTGACAATTTGGTCCATTTTTGTTCAAAACATCTCAAGATCAAATCCAATCAACCCAAAATTAATATGCATCATACACACACCATAATACATCACATATATGAAAAGCCCCAAATTTGGAAAGGGTTAAGAACCTTAATTTTACAATTTCTTCAAATTGACAAAATACACCAAATCAATTAAATCCAACACTTTAATTCAAACCTTACCACACCAAACAAGTCTCACCATCATGAAACAACTGAAGAAAAATTCTAAGTCATCAATGAGTGGTTTATCAACTCTAAAATGGCAACTTGATTATCAAATAATCAAAAGAGAGCTTAAGAACTCATTTCAAGCTCACTTGGATACCATATATGCTTTCATCTTTCAAACAAGTTCAAAACAATTTAAAACACCTACTAAAAGTGTAGAGACAACATCCTAGAAACACATGTTGAAGCTAAGCATGATAGAAATAATTTCTTAGATGAAAAGTTTAAAGAAAACTTACAAAATCAATTATTTCCAAGCTTTTCTTTTTGGTTCTTCAACTTTGTTCTCAACTCTTTTGTGTTTGTTTTTGGTAACTTGTTATCCTAATCTTATGAAAAATGAAACAAAACAATATATACTCACCCAATTTCCCATTGGCCGAATTTGAGCATATATAAAATATCTAGATACTATTTTTTGTTTCATTAAAGTTAACTTTATCAACTTGTGTAAATGATCAATATAACATTTAATGAAATTCAACAAGTCAAATAAAGCAACTTAAGGCATCTCCAAAATATCAAAACTTAAGATATTTATATTTTTAATTACTTTAATTATTTAACAATTAAATAATTAAATAATTATTTAAATACAAATATTTTAAATATATGTATTATATTTAATTTAAATATCCAAATACATATACAATTATGATATATGTCAAATATGACAATTTGACATTTAATTAATGTGTATTAAATAAAATCTATCATTAAATATAAATACACATTAATAAGGAAATGACCATTAGGCCCATTTGCATGTATTTTTCGTTTAACCTTTAAACGACTTATAAATAATCAGTATTATTCATAAAAGTTGCCCTAATGTTCTACGAGTATATTTCACAAGTGAGACTCTCTAAATTCAGACATATCTGTCACGAAATCCAAATCCATAATTTACCCACCCGTAAATTATGACGACCACGGATAAACTTGTTGAATCATACAGGTCGAGGTCATGGCATATGTTTAATTCATCTGTCACAGGTATTCGGATATATCTCAGAGATATTGATGTAAACGTCAAATCTCTATAGGGAAAATCTCATCGACGTCTCTATTAGCAATCTCTAAAAGAACACTTAGAACTCATTTCTAAAATCTACCACGGGCCCATGGTTTTTATCTGATTGCTAATCATATATGGACTACCTATGCTCTGTACACAGAATTGACGGATCCTATCTCAACACACACAGGACACCCTAAGGATCTATCCACACCCAACGAACAGGCGGAGGTCTGATCTGAATAGATTGGTGACGTGACTACCATCTAAGTGTGGAAGATGTCTCATGTGCCCACAGTGGTTTCTCAATTCAAAGAATCACAAATGCTACTCAACCCGAGAAGATAATTATTGACGTTGGTGTATTATCCATTAAGAATCTTCGGTGAGTCATTCAGTGTTTATCCGCTATAACCACATACACGTCTATACGAGTCTCCAAGACTCATGGTTCATTGAGAAACCATTGGAATCATATATTTCGGTATACGACATGTACCGGTCTCAACGGGTTTACTTTACTGACCAATTAGTGTAAACCTTGACCAGGAACTGTCTAAAAATGACAATGTCATGATACAACTCAATGTCAGTTGCGACGCTTTTGCAACTGCATCATGACTAATCATTCTAAGGTCAATTACGTCTTTACCATATCAAGAGATATATTATATTATAGAAACTGCTTATTTTATACATAATAAAATGCTTACAAGAGTATTTACAAGGAAATACAATAGAGAATTGGTGCTTTGAGCACCAACCCCAACAGTATCTAGAGAGGATCCGCCAGTTCTGTGTATAGGATTTAGGTGTCCACTTCATGAGATTACGATTTATCAAAACCATGGCCATGGTGCATTCGGAAATGAGTTCTGAGTGTTATTAAGAAATCGCGAATCTATACGTCGACGGGATTATACCTTATGAGATTTGACGATTATATATATGTCTCTAGTATTTATCTGTATACCAATGATGGAAGGATTATACATATGCGAAGATCTCAATTTCTATGGTTCAACGAGAATCTTTGTGGTCGTCATAATTTATGAGTGGGTAAATATGGACATGGGATTGGATTCTGTGACGGATATACCTGAACTTAGAGAGTCTCACATAATCAAAAATACTCGTAGAGCACTAGGGCGACTTAAAACGAATAATATTGATTAGTCGGAAATCGTTTAAGGGTTAAACGAAAATTACACATGCGGGGACATTCAGTAATTTCCTAAATTAATGTGAATATGTATTAATTAGGTACATAATTTGAT
>SKCR01041599.1:0-96272 GCA_019454045.1 Zanthoxylum bungeanum
ATTCAATTTTCTGTTTTTGTAGGCAGTGGACTGTTGCAGTGAGCTTACAAAGGCAGTGCGTTTTTGGGCTTGAATCGTCTCCAAATCGACTCTACCGATCAATGTGAGTATTCCGCTACCTCCGTTGATGTGTTCACACATAATTTCATGTCTTGTTTGACCTTGGGACCTTATAGAAAACCAACAGTGGCTGCTTGTTCGGTTTGATGGGATGTTTGTCTTCACGTGGCTGTTTGTTTATCTTCACGTTGATTTTAGTTTTTGTGTTTGGTTCGGTGATGATGGTTGATTTAAGGGTGCCGTGAAGAGAGAGGAAGAGGAGAATGTAGCTTAGGTTTCTTGTTGATTATGATTATTGCCGTGTGTAAGCTTTATTTTTGGTTGATGTCGTCTGAGTATGTCGGTGAGGGGCTTAAGGTTTTTTGTTTGTTTCACGGCTTATTAGGGTTTTGTGTTTTTGTTGTTCACATCTCCAAGGCAAGAAAGAGAAGAAGAAAGAGGTTTTGGTTTATGATTGTTGTGTAAGTCCTCCTTAGGGTTTGGTCAAGCCTCATTTTTATAATGTTTTCAAGGGATCTTCAATCAAGGAAACAAATCAAATAAATTTGGGGGGATATATTTTGGGAAAGAATTTTTGTAAATTTGGTGAGGAGGATATTCACAATCTCATTATATTAGAAGGTGATTTTGAGGGGATTTTAACATGTGTTTTGCATGAGATTTTTTATTTGGGAAGGTCATGGGCGTGTGGGTTCCATGGTCTTGCATGGGCGTGTGGATGGATGGGCTCAAGGGTAATGGGCCGAGGCTAAGATTTGAAACAGAAACTGGCTGAACAAATCTCTCTCTCACTTCATCTAATGTGTTTATCTAAATATCATCTTTATATAATAAAACACTTTAGTGTTCTATAATATAAAGTTTCACCCGCAGCGGTTTAAAAACTAATATAGAGATAATGTTTCTAGTCAAACTAGTTACATTATACCAGTTTCCTAATTTAAGTACACACCCGAAGGTAGTTCCTAAATTTAGGTATCTACGGTTGAAACAGCGATTTTCGTCCCGTTTCCTATCCGCAGATTAATCTCAATTGAAGTCAGTATCCTGCTCATAGCAGATTCTGAACATCAATATATATATTTTATGTACCACACTAAGTATTTAAAATCTAATTTTAATACTAGTAGTGAACATAATATGACAAACATATTTGAAGTCAGAGCCTTGCTCATTCTTCAATTCCTTCATGTCTGCTTTGTCCAAACGGCAGTCACGCTTCCGCGATCCCGTTTGCCATAATTTGCAGACATTTTGGGATATGTCATTTATCTTCCCAAAAGATTATAATGATTTTTCCTTTGCCCTTTTCAACACTCCAGAAGCCTTTGGCCTAGCCTCGGCCTTCTAGAATATCGAAGTAAGGTGCGACTAGCGCTACTTGCCTTATTGCAAATTTTGACTTTGTCTCGTTGAGAATAGTCATTAACCCTCCAAGAGTTAATATTGCAATTTAGTACTTCTAAAATCTAAGTATAGATTTATGAAGATCCTTCAATTTCATTATCATACTTTAAGGATCTAACCTTAGTTCTGACAAAGGAATCAATGAGTCTACTGCGGTAAGTATAATGGATTAAGCACTAAAGTTATCATCACATTAATCTTCCAAAGATTATGCTCAAAATGTGTTGGACATGTGATGATGTAATTGAGCATGATTAGTTGTGTTAATTGATGTTTTAAAAATGTTAATTTGGGTGATTAATCATGTTATACACTTTGGTTAATTAAATGTGAAATTGGATTCTTATGTTTAATTAAGTTGGGCCTTAAAATTGGATCCAACCAATTTTGCCTAAACCCAACTTTGTACAACAAAGCCCAACAAGCCCAATTACAACACTAAAGCCCACATCCAATTTTAAGGCCCAATTTAATTAAACATAAAAATCCAATTTCACATTTAATTAACCAAAGTGTATAACATGATTAATCACCCAAATTAACATTTCTAAAACATCAATTAACACAACTAATCATGCTCAATTACATCATCACATGTCCAACACATTTTGATTAAAATCAAACCCAAATCACATGCTCAAAGTCTCGGCCAAGGGAGGGGATTTTTGTCCGATTCGAATTCAATCCAATTAATTCCACAATCGACATTAAATCACATTCCCGAATGATTCTAACTCATCCAATGAATCAAAATCAAAATTCCAAGACATTTTAGGGCAACTCACATTCGGCTTCCGAACATTATTTCATGAAATTGATCCAATCAATCTTCAATTAAACATGTATTAAGCATACTCAAACATCCAATTTATTCAAATCATGCTCAAATACAAATTACCCAAATTTTAAGCCCTAAATGTTTTCATGCTGAAACCTTGCTCTAGATGCCATTGTTGGTTTCTATTAAGGTCCCAAGATCAATAATAAGCATGAAATATGTGCGAATACAAATCAAAGAAGTTGCGGAATACTCACATCGATCGGTTGAGCGACGCGGCAACGAACGAAACTCCAAATTCTGCTCACTGTAGCTCACGGCAGTGGACTGCTCCAAGCTCACTGGTTTCGGCTTCAAGCTTCAAGAATCCAAGCTCCAAGCTTTGTCGAATGATTCCCGACTCATGGGTGGACTTCCCTATCACATTTGCATGTCTCTCGGAGTGCTAGCTCTTGTGATTTTACCACAAAATCACACACTCATGCTTTCTCTGATCACGATTTTAACAGAAAACCAGTGAAGTTTTGCCCCTTGGGCGTGTGAAGAAGAAAGAGATGAAGTGGCAGCTGTTCTTCAAAAGTCATTGCTTCATAATCTAGCAACTCTTCATGTTTACTCCTCATTTTGCGGGTAACCATTTCTACCTGATCCCGGAGCTTCTGAAATTCTACATGAGACCCAATCATTCTTCCTGTCGCATATTCTGCCATGTCATCATCAAAAGTGGGGATATCATCTCCCAACCCATTCGAAGGCTCCTCACGCCTCACATTCTCAGAATTTGCCTTAGCATATTAGCCACAAAATTAGTCAAGGCTTACAATTGTTCGATAACCTTGGTGAGACCATTCTCCAGCTGATCTATGCGAGATACCTCATTTTCTGATTCACTCATATTCATTATTGGCCTTTTAACAAGTCTTCCTTTTTTCTTAACCCAACGGATATCTATGAGGGCTCTGAAGACACAAGAGAGTTAACATGATGTGTGTATGCATGAGATGCATGAGATACGTGCGATGTGTTGAACATATAATTCAGCCCATTGTCATTTTAAAGCTTCAATCATTTTATTGCAAGGTGCAAACTTGTCCCAGTTGAAAAGGCCCAACAAGTTTACACCTTTGCAATAACGTGGTTAAACAACTTCAAATGATAAAGAGCCCAAACACAGAATGGCCCATCGGTATTTCAGATACTTTTGGCCCAATTGTCATAGGATACAAACTCGTCCCAATTTAAATGGCCCAACCAGTTCGCATTTCAGACAAGAGGTACAACTGCATCCAAATGATGATGGTCTCAAGCATAAAGAGATAATTCAAACATTAATCAATAATTTCTACAGAGCGGCCCATCGACATTTCAGAAGCTTTTGGCCCAATTGCCATAGGATACGAACTCGTTCCAGTTTAAATGGCCCAACAAGCTCGTATTTCTGACAAGAAGTCCAACTGCATCCAAATGAGGATGGTCCACAAGCACAAGGAAATAATTGCTATAGATCATACAACTCCGGTCTACGTGTGGGTTTGCGGGAGTCTAGACAAATACCCTCGTTAGCGAAGGGTTTCCCACAACTAGGTATCCCCACTCAAGGGTTCGAGCGACCAAGTGAGCGCATCTTTTTTATACCTTACGGTATGTGCCAACGAGTTATGGTGTGTGACTGACTGTCAAATGGATTTCCCATTGTAGATTCCTAAGAGGGAGGGCGGAGGAACTCTATTAAAAACCCAAGCCTCTTAGGCTCTTATCGCTTGGTGACAGGAATAGACAACGGGTCCTCCAAATTAGTCCATCACAATAGCCTATGAGTACATGATTATCTAGGTGCCTTCACAGCTTTTCCTTATAGAAAGGTAGTGAATGAGGGAAGACACCAAATCATTACCTAGCCTTAAAAACACCTTTGATTAAACCCCTTTCAACCCACGGTAAACACGATTAATTAAAGCACAAATCACAATCATTACAAAGCATTATTTCGGGGCCAATTCTCTATCCCAAGTGGAGTCGCCAGACTGTAGGATATAGAAACTGGACGACGCTGTTCCGGGCTCGCGGCCCGATTGGGAGTACGGAGTAGCCAGCGGGGTACTAAACCGGAGAAATAACATGAAGTCGCCACCCGGTGTGAACCGGGAAAATGATTTAAGGCCGCACTCACCCCTCGCAAGGGAATACCTCAAACCGTTGGGTTTGGAATGGTCCTTTACTTATGCCACTTGTAATGATATGATTTGTGCAATAATTCAATCGAATCTACGCAACATATTTCCCAGAGTATTCTACTTTTAAGTTCACATGCATGAAAGTAATCATCATAACGGCTAACATACGATATCACACGGTAATCTCATGAACATACTTTGATTATATAATGCGAAAAACGAAGAAGACCTAAACATAATGCAAATTCCAAAAGCAAAATAAATAACTAGTCATGCTTGAAAATGAACAACTAAATAGGCTAAATCATGCTTAAGAACCAAATAACATACTAACAGCCTAATCATGCTTGTATACCATCTCATGAACACATCAAATAGATAAATGCAGGAATACAAATAATATGATTGATTACATAATGCAAGAGAAATCCCCAAGAAGCAATCATGCATGAAATGTGATGAAAAAAAGACTCAGTTCAGTGTATGCGCGTTCGTGTAGCGTTCGAAAAAGTATTCGAATGGTAAATAGAAGGTTCTCGTTCGTGTGGCGTTTGATAACGCAGTCGAACGGGACAAGACCTGATGAAACAAAATGCATGCGCGTTCAAGTAGCGTTCGTAAATACGTTCGAACGGTAAACAGAAGGTTCGCGTTCGTGTAGCGTTTGATAACGCGTTCGAACGGGACGAGACCTGATGAAACAAAATGCATGCGCGTTCGAATAGCATTCGTAAACGCGTTCGAACGGTAAACAGAAGGTTGGCGTTCATATAGCGTTTGAGAACACATTCAAATGGGACATGACCTGATGCATGATAGACAATGCAAACGCATACACAGATGTAGGACCCCGTGTGCCCGATTGAACTCATTCACATTCAATCAGGTGTACCTTGTCCGGCGCGGCAAAACATCATGGTAAAGGTAGCCTTCGGGCATTTTCCCTCGAATAGAGGACCTTTATTCCACCCTAGTTAGCCCATGCGCATTATAATGCAATACATGCATAAATAGAACAATGATATACATAAAGTCAATGACATAACAAAAAAACGCAACAAAACATCATGGTAAGGTAGCCTTCAGACATTTTCCCTCGAATAGAGGACCTTTAATCCACCCTAGTGTTGGATAATATGACCCATAGCGTCACTATTTGCACAGATCATTGTGTTGTTGTAGCAAATTAACTATGTAATAAGGAAATTGCACTCTCATCATTTGTGATTAGATCACCATAGATATATAAATGAAGAGAGGTCCCTATGATTAGTTCCTGGATTGAGATGATATGAGACAGTATCAGTCCACGAAGGATTGATCATTAAATATCCCTAGCCGTAGTATTATCGAGACTGGACATCGATAATGCGGAATAGGCTAGTATTGCACTTGTGCGTGTTGTGAGGGCACAACGGCATAGTTCTCATATATATAAGTATTGGATACTTATGCAAGTGCGATAGGAGGTCGTGTTTCACCGATGGTACGGGAAACAGCTTCGCTCTGGATAGACCCCTCGGAATCCCATTGGTATTATGACTATGTGTCTATGGGAGGCCGAATCAAGGTAGGTGTGTATGGTCTTAACCTGAGACTTACATCGCTAATACTTACGATAATCGATAAACTTTGGTTTTGGTGGTAGGGGACTTTTAACTGGTTCTGCGTACACCACTTCTGGGTTTATCAGAGAGTCGTAGAGTATTGGGTGTGATGTCAAGACGGAAGTGTCACTGCAGTCATATTGGAGTTGATGTCACGCAGGATACGGTACTAGTGCTCTTGAGTGTTGCGCAACCAATCGGGATATTGTGACCAGGTCATGTATATCCGATTATAGAGACTATGTTACCAGACATCCGATATGTGCTTCGGACGGGGTAGACACTTATCCAGCCCCAGCCCTAGCACGTGATTATCCGATACTGGGCTAATATACACAATACTACGGTATACTACGCTTGATACAGATCTATATATTCCTGTAAGAATATTTCTGGAGAATTGGGTAGGCATGGCGCTTTGCTAGAAGCCAACCTTGTCTTGTAAATCGATATAAACGTAGTACGAGGTACTTACGTGTTCGGACAGTCCGACGATCGTATTTACTACCAACATATCCAGAGATCTCATGGGTCGCTTCCTGAAGATTCACCGATGATGTATTACTCGCACTTTGATTAATCTGGGATTAATTAGAAGAGAGAGATAGAATTAACCTGGGATTAATTCGATGAGAGAGAAAATTAATCTGGGATTATTTGCGGAGATATTTTATCTGGGATAAAATATTAATTAAAGAGAGAGAACGATTAATTTGGAATTAATCGATAAAATCAATATATTCGATATATTAATCGAAATTGGATTTCGACGCGGAATTAAAATTAGATTTTAATTCGGGTGAACGAATTAATTTAGAATTAATTCGTTAGCGACGTGAATAGTGATTTCGCTAGGCGTAATCATTTAATTACGACGCGACGGAAAATTCGTTAATTTGGAATTAGCGAACCCGAGCCCGAGAGTGATTGCGAGCGCATTCGCATTTCGAATTCGAGCGCGGCACGCGAGTCACATCAAGCGTCAAATCGCTAGTCGCATCAATCGTCAAATCAATTGTCACTTTGAGTGATGTGACTTGACAACATATCACTTTATTAAAGTGATGTGATGTGACTTAATGTAAAAGTTGAAATGATGAAAGCTTTTTGCTTTTTTTGACTTTTGTATTTGGTAAATGAAAAGGCTTTTATATTTGATTTTATTTTGGAAATAAAATACAAATATAAGTAAAAAACAATTTGCCTTCTCTCTCTCACACATGCAGTACACGGTTTCTCTCTTCTCCCTCTCTTTTTCTTCTTCATCTCCTTCACGCATGGTGCGATTTCCTCTCTTATTTTTCTGGTTTCACCGAAAATTTGAGAAGCAAAATGGAAGATGAACAAGTGCTAGCACACCATGAGTGATACATAGGTGATAGGGAAGTGTCTTCATGAGCTTGGAAAGCTTGAAGCTTTGAGCTTCAATGGTGCTCATCAATGGCCGAACATGGAGGAAGCCAACCAGTCCACCACCGTGCGTTCACTGCAGTTCCAGAAGCCATTGCCGAGCTTGGAGGGAGGCAAAAAACGCATGTTCTTTTCATTTCATCAAATCAAAACCGTTCAATGTGAGTTATGTTCCGCCTTACTCATTTGATGTGTTCATATGCGGTTTTTATGCATGATTTGTTGATCTTGGGACTTGATTTAACTCCAACAATGGTATCAGAGCTTTTGTTGCATGAAAACCGAATTAGGGTTCTTTAGCAAATTTGGGGCTTTTTGATTTTAGCTTGATTCTGTCTAATTGATTGTTTAAGAATGATTATATATGATTGAATTTGAGTTATATGTAATCAATTTGATAAAAAATTGATTGGATTGATTTTCCCCAATTTGCTTATTTTTGGTCAAAACATTAATTTGGGCAAACTCGATTTAGGCATGATTTGGTTGAATTGTTTGATGAAGTATGCTTGAATGAGGTTGAATTGAAGTTGTGCATGATCAATTTCAAGAAAATTGGATTAGATCAATTTTTCCCCAATTCTTTAGGTTGAACATGAAACTTGAAATTGGGTAAAATGTGTTTGAGCATGTTTTAATTGAATTGGATGTTTAAGTATGCTTAGAACATTTTAATTGAGATTGTGTGTGATCAATTTCGTGAAATTGGATGGGATTCAATTTTCCCCAAATTGAAGGCTTGGCCGAAAATTGCATAACCCTAATGTCTTGGTAATTTTGTTTTGTTTGATCATTGGATGACTTAAAACAATTGGTTAATGTTGTTTTGAAGTTCAATTGGATTGAATTTTGATTTAGAACATTTTTTCCCTTTAAAGTGGCTTGGCCGAATCTTATGAACATGAAATTCTTTGTGATTTTTTGTTTTAATTCATTGGATGAATTGAATTGATTTGGGAAATTAAGATTGTGGACTCAATTGGATTGAAACCGAATCGAATTGAAAAACCCCTAATTGCCGAGACTTGAAAGCATGTTAATTGGGTTTGATTTTAATTGAATTGTGTTGGACACTATTTGGTTGTTAAAGTGCATGATTAATTAGGCTAATTGATGTTTTAGAAATGTTAATTGGGTAATTGATTATGTAATACACTTAGGTTAATTAATTGTGAAATTTGGAATTTTATAAGTTAATTAATTTGGGCTTGATTTTGGAAATTGGGCTTGTTAGGTTGTAATTGGGCTTTTGGGCTTTGTTGTAACAAAGTTGGTTTAGGCAAAATTGGTTGGATCCAATTAGGCCCAAAACCGAATCCAAAAGGTCCAATTATGACTTAATGGACCTTAATTATTTAATTGGGCCTAATGGGCCAAAATTAATTAAAGGCTTATGGGGTAACTCCCGGATTGGATTTTGGTTGTTCGGTTTGACCCGAGTTGACCAAAAGTCCACGCCTATAGAAATTAATTAAAAGCCCATTGGACTTTAATTAAATAAAACATTAGATGTTAGTCGGGCTTTGAGACCCGTTGCGATTAAATTTGGAATTTAAGTCGTAAAGGTTCGTTAATAAGGTGTAATATTTAATTTGGAATTAAATAATGAATTAGAATTAAATACGTATTAAATTGGATTTATTATGTAATTTAATTTAATTCGTAGAAATCGTACTTTGAGTACGTGTTCGCAATACGAGTTTGACTCGAACAAAAATCAAATCTTTGTTTGAACATTGGATGATCACTAATTATCAAGATTAATTAATTTGATTAGATTGATTGATAACATGCTTGTATGAATACATGGTTGTGATGTTTGAATAATGTATATCGGATGGATATTAGTCGGGTTGGGCGATTTTGGAAATTGTAATAAATTTGATTTATTAAATTGGACCTGCGTGTCCAGCCTTATCTCCTATTTCTTTGTATTCTCTTCTCACCTATTCCCCTCCATGTAAAAGAGGTTTCTTTAGAAGTGTAGTGTAACGGGTAGAAGTAATACAAGTGCTAGCTTGAGTGAGAAAGGGAGAGATTTGATCTAGGATCAATGTGTTAAGTATCCATCCGCATATCATTATTATTTTATTTCATACTCGCTTTATTATGTATTTAGAATGCATGTTTAAGGGTGTATGATGATGAGACCTTAACAAAGATAATTAAATTGGTAGCCAATTTGCACGCGAAAAACCCTCGTTTTATATTAAGCAAATATCCTTCCATTGAATGATTCTTGTTCAAGATCCGAGTTGGCATTGGTTTTTATTGACCAAAGTCAAGACCTTTGTCAATCAAGGATGTACTTGAATCATGAGAGTTTTGTTGCATATCGGTGTCTTGTCCAAATCGTGATTTTTATTGGCCAAAGTCAAGGTCACTTTTTGTCCAATGACATTGATTACGAAACTTTCCTCGTCAATGGGTCCCGCTTAACTGGAATCATTAGGTTTTTTTTTGGCCAAAGCCAAGGCCTAGATGATTCGGAGGATATGGTTAGGAAAATGTATTGGATACATTGACATTATACATATGTTTCGGACTTGGATGTCCACCTAACCGGATCTAGGAATTGGATGAGATCCAATTGATCTGTGAGATCTACCTAGTTAAATAGCATACAGCTTTTATTGGCCAAAGTCAGGGTTGTGTGTTATTTAACGGGATCCTAGCCCACTAGGAAACACGGTTTCCCGAGTACTCCACAGAGGGTTAGAGACTCGACGAAAAATAGTGGGAGGCAAGTATTGAATTTGCAACATTCGTTCGATTACTCGCTAAACACGCTCATTTAAATTATTTCGTCGTTATATTAAATGTTAGTTAGACTAATATTTAAATTGTTGTTTTAATAAACAGTTGGACTGTATTATACTTGATTATATATAATTGGATTATATTAATCAATATATTTGAATTAATTAATTTCAGTTTACAGTTGATTTTATAATTGGATTATAGTAATCAATGTAATTGAGGTTATTAATTTGGATTATATTTGATTATATAGTTGGACTATTATAATCATTATATATATATAGTACCACTAATCGTTGATTAAATAGTTGGACTATTGTAATCAAGATAAAATTGAAAAGTTGGATATTTAAAATATAATCTGGGATTAAAATATTTTAAATGATTTAATTTTCAAATTGGGAATAAATAATAGGTTACTTTATTTGATAAAATAACTTATTATACCTTACGCCCAAATTAAGCAAAATAAGTAGAGCATAAAATCTTTGGAAGATTTATGTGATGATGACTTTAATGCTTAATTTAATATACTTATCATAAATCTAATTTTAGATTTAAGAAGTATTAAAATTGCCATTAATAATTCTTGGAGAATTAATTGACTATTCTAGTGGAGAAAAATCAAAGTTTGCAAATGGGCATGTAGCACAGGTGCACATCGTTTCGATATTCCGAAACCCAAGGCTTGGCCAAAGGTTTGTGAAATATTGAAAAGGATAATTGACATATCACAAAGTGACTACCATTTGGATATGGAAGACACGAAGGAATTAAAGATAGGGCGAGGCTCTAACTTTAAAAATATTTGTCATAGTTATGTTCACTACTAGTATTGAAATTGGATTTTAAATACTTAGTGTGGTACATAATACATATGTATTGACGTTCAGAATCCGCTGTGAGCTGGATACTGGCTTCAAGCCGAGATTTCTCTGCGAATTGGAAACGGGACGAAAGTCGCTGTTTCGACCGTAGATACCTAAGTTTAGGAACTACCCTCTGGGTATGTACTTAAATTAGGAAATGTTATAATGTAACTAGTTTAACTAGAGACATTATCTCTATATCAGTGTTTAATCCATTGCGGATAAAACCTTTATATTCTAGAACACTAAAGTGTTTCATTATATAAAGATGATACTGAGATAAATACATTGGATGTAAATAACAGAATTTATATTTTGAATATAAATAAAATCTCAAACATATAAATGACAAATAAATAGCTCAAATTGATTTGATCAATAGAGACTTATTTGTGGCATTGTTGTCTAGGACACAATTAAAGAAGACTCGTATATCCACACTTTTAAGAGTGGGTACTAGGACTGATTTGACTATTCAAATAAGGTCTACGAATCTAGTTTATTAGGTTAAATACCTAAAATACTATTTACTTGGTAATAGTAAAAGGGCCACCGATCTGTTAGCCCTATTCATGGTGAAGTAAGTGGGCCCATATCTAGCTAGGCTAGATGTGAACATGAATATTTCGTGACCTTAACGGATGTGACATCACGTTGTGGTTATGTGTTTCTTTTGAAGAACACAGATCGGAACTTTAGAGTTTCGACACGAAGTAGACAAACAGATCGGCTATAGTATTATTCCGCCACGGTAAAACCGTAATGGAAAATACTTAAGCAGTAAGTTTCATACGTACATGAAAGAGTACGGTATTCTTTCATATGAGGACATGATAAGGTTTATCACAAGTCGCTCAGAGCTACTATCTCCTTCAACCGGATATGTATTACACAGTGCTAAACTTATTTAGAATAAGGTTCCATATAAATCTGTTTGACAGATATCATATAGGATATGAACAGGGAAGAAACGAGGTTTCTCATTCCTGATAATTTGGGTATGCCAGGCATACGTTTGGATGATACCAAACTAAGGACCCAAATTGGATAAGTGCCAATATAGGTTATCTTAAGGGAAACCTTAAGTATAGTACTTATAAATCCCACATGAGAACAATATGATTGTTGCTCACCATGCGGTTTTTCTGAGAGAAATACCGATATGCAGTGGTCAGTGGGAGGATAGTGATACTCGATGAAAAATCGGAGTAATACTGTTCAAGGCACGAAGTCCTTAATGGAACACAAATAGTTCATCTATGATGAAACTATACCATTAATCTTCAAATACACAAGACACTCGTAGATCGGATAGAGTCAGAAAACGACCTAGGGTATGGGTTTCTGATCTAACCTCATAAAGATGTCAATCTTATGGAGGTGTACCATCCGACTACGTTTTGAGAAAGTGATACGAGGTATCGACTCCCTATTATGGCAAAGTGCCATGAGTCTGGAATGGATTCCACAAGGCATTGACGGAAAGGTATCGTTATCAACATTGTGTTAATAACGGTTCAACCTTTTACCTGTTGCCATGGTAAATCCATTTTGAAAATGCTTGAAAATAACTGTATATTTCATTTATGAAATGTCAGTTATAAATCAAAATCGCTTTCCTGAAAAGGAAACCTTTTGGAGGATTTACAACATCCTGACGATTTTGTATAACCGACAAACAAGGTTTGCGGGTTATTCGATCCATGTTTGGATCAATGCAAGCATAAGGTTCTTGGAACTGACGTTTTGAAATAATCATAATGGTTTATGATTTGACTCAAAACGAAATAATTCTTGTGTATATAAGGAGGTTAGTGGGAGAGCGCACTGACAGTAAAATTCCCATAAAGCTATTGTTGAAAGCTTGGCTTTCAATAGAAATTCTCCGTAGAATTCTGGGGAGTAACAACCTTTATTCAAGGAATAAAGATCTACTGGGATAGATTTGGAGTTGTTAACACTCTCTGGGAAATTGTACATTTAAAATGTACTTGTATTGGTGTCTCATACGCTTCGAGCATATGGAGTCACAATCGGATCAATCCAAGTGATAGTCACTGGATTGAAGTTAAGAACATCTGTTAGTATCTCTGAGAACTAAAGATGCTATCTTAACTATGGAGATGGAGAACTTGAAGTGACTGGGATCACTGCAGCAAGTTTCCAAACGAATAAATACTGCGGTACTATAAAGTTTGAACACCGGGACAGTGAGCTGGAAATCTTCCAAGCAAGATAACTGTTGCCGAATAAACAACAAATGCGGATTATTGCTGCAGCTGAGGCAGCAATAGAAGTCTTTTGGATTGAAATAAATCTAATTAGATTAGATATAGTTCTGTTAGCAGCTGAGCTAGGCGTCAGCACAGGCTAAGGAATTAAAGGTCTCATCGACGATCCAGATATATACTTCTATATCATCTGATTCGTTCGGATCATACATCGTGGCGATGTGATGATCGTATAAATCGCGTCAAACGATAATCAAACAAATCCGCTGACGAAAACCTTTCCTCAGCAATTTGAGCGAATTGTACATAGTTCGGGTGTTAGGCACTCGAGTGACTGGCTATGTGCCAAGTGGGAGATTGTTGGATAATATGACCCATAGCGTCACTATTTGCACAGATCATTGTGTTGTTGTAGCAAATTAACTATGTAATAAGGAAATTGCACTCTCATCATTTGTGATTAGATCACCATAGATATATAAATGAAGAGAGGTCCCTATGATTAGTTCCTGGATTGAGATGATATGAGACAGTATCAGTCCACGAAGGATTAATCATTAAATATCCCTAGCCGTAGTATTATCGAGACTGGACATCGATAATGCGGAATAGGCTAGTATTGCACTTGTGCGTGTTGTGAGGGCACAACGGCATAGTTCTCATATATATAAGTATTGGATACTTATGCAAGTGCGATAGGAGGTCGTGTTTCACCGATGGTACGGGAAACAGCTTCGCTCTGGATAGACCCCTCGGAATCCCATTGGTATTATGACTATGTGTCTATGGGAGGCCGAATCAAGGTAGGTGTGTATGGTCTTAACCTGAGACTTACATCGCTAATACTTACGATAATCGATAAACTTTGGTTTTGGTGGTAGGGGACTTTTACAGGTTCTGCGTACACCACTTCTGGGTTTATCAGAGAGTCGTAGAGTATTGGGTGTGATGTCAAGACGGAAGTGTCACTTCAGTCATATTGGAGTTGATGTCACGCAGGATACGGTACTAGTGCTCTTGAGTGTTGCGCAACCAATCGGGATATTGTGACCAGGTCATGTATATCCGATTATAGAGACTATGTTACCAGACATCCGATATGTGCTTCGGACGGGGTAGACACTTATCCAGCCCCAGCCCTAGCACGTGATTATCCGATACTGGGCCGATATACACAATACTACGGTATACTACGCTTGATACAGATCTATATATTCCTGTAAGAATATTTCTGGAGAATTGGGTAGGCATGGCGCTTTGCTAGAAGCCAACCTTGTCTTGTAAATCGATATAAACGTAGTACGAGGTACTTACGTGTTCGGACAGTCCGACGATCGTATTTACTGCCAACATATCCGGAGATCTCATGGGTCGCTTCCTGAAGATTCACCGATGATGTATTACTCGCACTTTGATTAATCTGGGATTAATTAGAAGAGAGAGATAGAATTAACCTGGGATTAATTCGATGAGAGAGAAAATTAATCTGGGATTATTTGCGAGATATTTTATCTGGGATAAAATATTAATTAAAGAGAGAGAACGATTAATTTGGAATTAATCGATAAATTAATATATTCGATATATTATCCAAATTGGATTTCGACGCGGAATTAAAATTAGATTTTAATTCGGGCGAACGAATTAATTTAGAATTAATTCGTTAGCGACGTGAATAGTGATTTCGCTAGGCGTAATCATTAATTACGACGCGACGGAAAATTCGTTAATTTGGAATTAGCGAACCCGAGCCCGAGAGTGATTGCGAGCGCATTCGCATTTCGAATTCGAGCGCGGCACGCGAGTCACATCAAGCGTCAAATCGCTAGTCGCATCAATCGTCAAATCAATTGTCACTTTGAGTGATGTGACTTGACAACATGTCACTTTATTAAAGTGATGTGATGTGACTTAAAGTAAAAGTTGAAATGATGAAAGCTTTTTGCTTTTTTTGACTTTTGTATTTGGTAAATGAAAAGGCTTTTATATTTGATTTTATTTTGGAAATAAAATATAAATATAAGTAAAAAACAATTGCCTCTCTCTCTCACACATGCAGTACACGGTTTTCTCTCTCTCTCTCCCTCTCTTTTTCTTCTTCATCTCCTTCACGCATGGTGCGATTTCCTCTCTTATTTTTCTGGTTTCACCGAAAATTTGAGAAGCAAAATGGAAGATGAACAAGTGCTAGCACACCATGAGTGATACATAGGTGATAGGGAAGTGTCTTCATGAGCTTGGAAGCTTGAAGCTTTGAGCTTCAATGGTGCTCATCAATGGCCGAACATGGAGGAAGCCAAACCAGTCCCACCGTGCGTTCACTGCAGTTCCAGAAGCCATTGCCGAGCTTGGAGGGAGGCAAAAAAAGCATTTCTTCTTCATTTCATCAAAACCGTTCAATGTGAGTTATGTTTCCGCCTTACTCCTTTGATGTGTTCATATGCGGTTTTTATGCATGATTTGTTGATCTTGGGACTTGATTTAACTCCAACACCTAGTTAGCCCATGCGCTTTACATCACAATGCATAGAAAGTAAAGACAATGATATAGGACTTCATATGCTTGGTTGAACATATCTCACATCCAACCAAACATATTTTGTCCGACGCGGTAAAATATTGGAGTAAAGGTAGCCTTTAGGCCTTTTCTTCCCTCAAATGGAAAACCTTTAGACCAATATACTAAGCCCATGCGTATCACAATCATTAGCACACAAACAAACAACATACAGAAAGTAAAATGGCGAAATATAAGATGCGGATAATAAACAATCAGGATAAAATAAATAGAGATATGTGTCGTTTGCTCAAGTGGTACGTGGAGTTGTATCCCAAGTACAGACCACACTACCGTCCATTTGGATTCGGATACGGAATTTATGTCTGGGTTTCCATCCTATATACCACAAGAGATGACATATTTTCCGTTTCATTCAAAGGCCACAACATGCATCCACAAACGACTCTCATGCCATAAAACAATTAAAAGATGAATGACAATAAATAGGAAAAGTGCCCTCAGGTCTAACCTTTTAAATCGCCTCTGGGACGTACGGTACACGATCGTCGGAAGGGTTGATGGCTCCGCAGCTCCTCAGGTTCACTGGTTCACATCTTTCCTCGCTGTTTTCACTGCTCGGACTGCTCTTTTCACTCCGTTTTGCTGCTGTTTTGGCTGTATTTTCTGGTCACTGTTCTGCGGTTTTAGGCTAAAACTAGACTGTTTGCATAGGGTATTTGTGGTAGTTAAGGGGCTGTGTATGGCTGTGTATTCGGTGATTTAAACTTGGTGTTTGGGGGCTGTGTATTCGGTGATTAAGCTTGTTGTTTTAGGGTTTGTGTCTTCGGTGGTTTGTACGCTAATGGGGGCTTTTTTTTGGCTTGATGTTCTCGGAAATTGAGAGTGAGAGAGGAGAAGAGAATTCTTTGTTGCTTCTTGCTAAGGGTTACGTGTGATGCCTAGAGCTTTTTTCTCTTGTGTATGCGTGAATTGGAGAGACTTCAAGGGTTGGAATTGCTTTGTTTTTATAGGCAAAGTCTAGGGCTTCTCCTGTTTGAAAAGGAAGGAATCAATCAGTGTCCTCACAAGGAAAGTCTAATATTTAATTGGGGACAAGATTTGTTTTATTAGGTAGAGATATATTTTATATTTGGTTTGGTTTATTTTAATTTGGTATGTGATTTTTTAGATTGGATTTTAATTTCACCATGTGTTAAATATGTTTTATTAATTTGGATATGTTTTATGGGCTTTGGTGGGCTAATTGGGCTTGGGTGTGAGGCTAGCAGCAAAACGAGAAATACCGACCAAGGAAACCGTTTGAATGCGATTCGAACGCTACACAAAAACAAAACAAACAAATAACGACCGCAATCTGCTGGACTTCGAACGTGGTCACGAATGCAGCACGAACGAAAATAGTGACTTGTGAAATGAATCTGATGACATACTTATTCTGAATTTCCCCTTCCGATGTCCGTTTCCACCAGCGACTTCCGTGACTTAAAAGGTAGTGTCTCCAAATGAGACTCATTATAGGGACTTAGATGCAAAAATGCAGTGCCTACACTAATCCAATTAGGAATTTTCGGATCCAAACTGCCTCCTTTACTGCTTCAGCTGTAGCGATATACTCTGCTTCTGTTGCTGAATCGGTAACAGTCTATTGCTTGGAAGATTTCCAGCTCACTACTCTGTTATTCAAACAAAACATGTACCCTGATTGCGGCTTACAGTCGTCTTTATCGGTTTGGAAACTTGCATCGGTATACCCAGTTACCTCAAGTTCTCCATCTCCATAGATCAAGAAATCATACTTAGTTCGTCTAAGAGACTTAAGGATATTCTTAACCGCTATCCAGTGACCTTCACCTAGATCGACCTGATAGCGACTACACATGCTCAAAGCATAAGAGACATCAGGTCGCGTACATATCATGGCATACATGATCAATCCGATTGCCGAGGCGAATGGTATCTGACTCATGTTGTCTCTCTCATCTTGATTTTTAGGACATATGTCCTTAGATAGAGTGACACCATGTGACATTGGCAGCAGTCCCCTCTTGGACTGATCCATGTTGAATCTCTTCAACACTTTGTCAATGTATGTGCTCTGGCAGGGTCCAAGCAGCTTTCTAGATCTATCCCAGTAGATCTTTATTCCCAGAATAAAAGTTGCTTCTCACAGATATTTCCTGGAGAATTTTAATGAAAGCCAAGCTTTCACCGATGTTAACATGGGAATGTCATTGCCCATAAGTAATACATCATCAACATAAAGGACAATGAAAGTAAGTACGCTCCCACTAACCTTCTTGTATACACAAGGATCATCTTTATTTTGAATAAAATAATATTCTTTTATGATCTCATCAAAACGTTGGTTCCAAGAACGCGACGCTTGCTTCAGTCCATAAATGGACCGATTTAACTTGCAAACCTTGTTTGCATGTTTAGGCACGACAAAACCATCAGGTTGTTGCATATAAACATCCTCCAACAGGTTCCTGTTAAAGAAAGCGGTTTTGACGTCCATCTGCCATATCTCGTAATCGAAATATGAAGTAATAGTAAGCATTATCAGAATGGATTTAATCATGGCAACGGGTGAGAAAGTTTCGTCGTAATCGACACCATGTCGTTGACGATACCCCTTTCGCTACAAGCCTAGCTTTGTATGTTTGTACGTTTCCATCCATGTCGGTCTTCCTCTTGAAGATCCATTTGCAACCAATAGGCTTTACGTCTTCTGGTGCATCAACCAGTGTCCAAACTTGGTTTGTATACATGGAATCCATTTCAAAATTCATGGCATCTTGCTATAAACCAGATTTGATACCTTTTATCGCTTCCTCATACGTAGCCGGCTCATCTTCCTCAATGAGATTGATATCTACATGAGGTGAGATCAGAAACCCATACCTCACAGGTTCTTTTCTGACTCTCTCTGATCTACGTGGTCCTTGTGTATTCGAAGATTGTGGTACGGCTTCATCCCTGATGAACTGTTCATGTTCCGTTGAGGATTCTATGCCAGGAACAGTATCACTTCGATTTTCATCCAGTTCTATTTTCCTCCCACTTATCACTGCATTTAGGAATTCCTTCTCAAGGAAAATCGCATGTAGAGCAACAAAAACTTTGTTCTCTTGTGGGTGATAGAAGTAATATCCTTTGGTTTCCCTAAGATATCCCACAAAAGGCATTTATCCGATTTGGGTTCTAGTTTGGTACCTTCCAAATGTATGACGTATGCCCAGCAACCCCAAATCTTCAGAAATGAGAAACCTGATTTCTTTCCTGTCCATATCTCATATGGTGTCTGTTGAACAGACTTTGACGGAACCTTATTCAAAATTTGTATTGCACTGTTTAATGCATATCCCCATAAAGAAATAGGTAGCTTAGTGCGACTCATCATAGACCTTACCATGTCTAAAAAAGTTCGGTTTCTCCGTTCGGACACACCGTTTAATTGCGGTGTTCCGGGAGGAGTCCACTGTGAAAGAATACCATATTTTTTCAAGTAATCAAGAAACTCATTGCTTAAGTATTCTCCACCATGGTCCGACCGTAATGTCTTAATACTTTTGTTGGTCTATTTTTCTACTTCGTGTCGAAACTCTTTGAATTTCTCAAAAGTTTCCGACTTGTGTCTCATAAGATACTCATAACCAAAACGCGATGCATCATCCGTAAAGGTTATGAAGTATCCATATCCACCTCTAGCCTGGCTAGACATGGGCCCACAAACGTCACTATGAACGAGGGCTAATAGTTCGGTGGCACATTCACATTTACCACTAAAAGGTGATTTAGGCATCTTGCCTAATAAACAAGATCTACAAACGTCATATGAATTTGGATAAATCCGTCCAAGTACTGTTGGATAATATGACCCATAGCGTCACTATTTGTACAGATCATGGTGTTGTTGTACAAATTAACTATGTGACAAAGGAGATTGCACTCTTATCATTTGTGATTAGATCACCTTAGATATATAAATGATGAGAGGTCCCTATGATTTGTTCCTGGACAGAGAATGATATGAGACAGTATCAGTCCACGTAGGATAAATCATTAAATATCCCTAGTCGTAGTATTATCGAGACAGGACATCGATAATGCGGAATAGGCTAGTATTGCACTTGTACGTGTTGTGAGGGCACAACGGCATAGTTCTCATATATTTAAGTATTGGATACTTATGCAAGTGCGATAGGAGGTTGTGTTTCACCGATGGTACGGGAAACAGCTTCACTCTGGATAGACCCATCGGAATCCCATTGGTATTATGACTATGTGTCTATGGGAGTCCGACATCAGGGTAGGTGTATTTGGTCTTAACCTGAGACTTGCACCGCTAATACTTACGATAATCGGTAGACTTTGGTCTTGGTGGTATAGGGCTTTAACCGGTTCTGCGTACACCACTTCTGGGTTTATCAGAGAGTCGTAGTGTATTGGGTGTGATGTCAAGACGGAAGTATCACTTCAGTCATAGTGGAGATGATGTCACGCAGGATACGGTACTAGTGCTCTTGAGTGTTGCGCAACCAATCGGGATATTGTGACCAGGTCATGTATATCCGATTATAGAGACTATGTTACCAGACATCCGACATGTGCTTCGGACGGGGCAGACACTTATCCAGCCCCAGCCCTAGCACGTGATTATCCGATACTGGGCCGATATACACAATACTACGGTATTCTACGCTTGATACAGATCTATATATTCCTGTAAGAATATTTCTGGAGAATTGGGTAGGCATGGCGCTTTGCTAGAAGCCAACCTTGTCTTGTAAATCGGTACAAACGTAGTACGAGGTACTTACGTGTTCGGATAGTCCGATAATCGATTTACTGCCAACATATCCGGAGATCTCATGGGTCGCTTCCCGAAGATTCACCGATGATGTATAACTCGCACTTTTATTAATCTGGGATTAATTAGAAGAGAGAGATAGAATTAATCTGGGATTAATTCGAAGAGAGAGAAAATTAATCTGGGATTAATTACGAAGATATTTTATCTGGGATAAAATATTAATTAAAGAGAGAGAACGATTATTTAGAATTAATCGGATAAAATAATATATTCGATATATTATATGAAATTGGATTTCGGCGCGGAATTAAAATTATATTTTAATTCGGGCGAACGAATTAATTTTGAATTAATTCGTTAGCGACGTGATTAGTGATTTCACTAGGCGTAATCATTTAATTACGACGCGACAGAAAATTCGTTAATTTGGAATTAGCGAACCCGAGCCCGAGAGTGATTGCGAGCGCATTCGTATTTCGAATTCGAGCGCAGCACGCAAGTCACATCAAGCGTCAAATCGCTAGTCGCATCAATTGTCAAATCATTTGTCACTTTGAGTGAAGTGACATGACATGTTGTCACTTTAATAAAGTGACATGACATGTTGTCACTTTAATAAAGTGACTTGATGTGATAGGTAAAAGTGATGGGTAAAAGTGAAAACATTGATTGATGTTTTACTTTTGACTTTTTGCTTTTTGAAAAGTTTGGTATATATTTATTTTATTTGCTTTTAGAAAATAAATAAATGATATATATTTAACTTTTCTCTCTCTCCCAAATACATAATTCGGTTCTCTCTCTCCAAGCATTAGGGTTTTTACGTTTTTGAAAATGAAACCTTCTCTCATCTCTCTCTTGCTCACGGCTTTGAGCCAATTTCTTCACTCTTCTTCTCCAATTTTGGTTGGGCGTGAGAAGCATGAAAGAAACCTAGTGCTAGCACACACACATGGGTTATATTATGGTGATAGGGAAACAAATTTGTGAGCATGGAAAAGCTTGAAGCTTGAAGCTTGGAGCTTCAATGGTGATGACCATGGCCGAATCTTGGAGGTGCTTCAACCATCAAAACCGCACAGCTCACTGCACTTGGAAGCCATTGCCGAGCCTAGGAGAAATGGAAAAAGACTTGTGTTCTTTGCATCTCAAACCAATCATTGTGAGTATTTGTTTCCGCCATTATTCCTTGATGTGTTCATGCGATTTTATGCTTGTTTTGGATGATTCTTGGGACCTAATTAGGAACTCAACAAGTACCCACTCTTCGAAAGTGTGGATATATGTGTCTTGTTTATGTGTCCCAGACGATAATGCCACATATAAGTTTCATCTTTGTTACTTACTTTAAGCCTTTTGTTTGTTACATTATATGTTTAAGATTGATTTATATTCAAAATATAAAGACCATTATTTGCATCAGCTGTGCAAATTTCCATATCATTTTTATACATAAAACACCCGGTGTTTCTAAATACAAAAGTATACCTACATTGGGTTAACATAGATACATAAATTAGATTCCTAGTGAAACTAGGTACAAAATAACAGTTTATAAGTTCAAGTACATGCCCCGAGGGCAGTTCCAAAACTTAAGTGCCCACGGCCAAAATGGCAACTCGCGTCCCATTTCCAACACGGAGGTCAATCTCTCATGAGGCCAGTCTCCTGCTAATCCGCAGATCCTGCACATCAGTACATATGTGAGTACCACAACCACAATCAAAAATCCAATTTTTAAAACTAGAAGTAGACATGTTTATTTCTATAACAAACATACATGTAGCCGGTGCCTTGCCCGCTTTCATCTCTTTCATGTTTGCCTTGTACTCGCGGTAGTAATGCTTCCAATGACCATGCTTCCCGCACTGCAAGCATACATCTTGGGATTTGTCTTTGGTTTCCCAGAACCCTTTGACGATTTGGCATTGCCCTTCTTCTTATGCTTCTTCTTCTTAACACCTTCAGTCGCCTTGGGCCAAGCCCTCGGAGTCTGAGATGTTGAAGCATAGTGCGCCTCGCGCTTCTTGCCCTTAAGGAGTTCCTTTTCTGCCTCACGCATCGTGGACATCAGCTCTCCAAGAGTCTGCTCTTGATTCATCATATTGTAGTTCATGATGAACCCAATCTAAGTGTCGGGGAGAGACTGCAAGATCAAATCTATAAAGGTCTATATCTCAAAGACAATCCCCATTTGTCCAAGCTGCTCGATATCGGCAATCATCTGTGTCATATGATGTTCAACAGATGTACCCTCTGACATCTGAGTGCGGAAGAGCTTCTTCTGTAACTCATATCTTTGTTATCTAAGTTTAGATCGGTGTAGATCATTCAACTTCGCCAACATGGTATAGGGATCAAATCTCTTATTCTGTCGATGGAATTGCTGAGTCATTGCAGCAAGCATGATAGGTTGAGTAGTTGCATTGTCATACTATGTGTCTTCCAAAGATCTAGCTCGAGCAACTGATCAGATCTGGGCTTAAGCCCAAGAGGTCTCTCTATAGTATATAGCAGCCTCTCGGATCTAAGGACTATCCTTAGATTCATGTCCCAATCGGAAAAGTTAGTGCCGTTGAAGACATTATCGCCCATGATGATGTCCCGGACACTGTTCTTTCCAGTCATTTTAATTGCGATAGTCTAACTATCCAATTAACAATGTAAGGGTACAATCTAACTGTTACAAGAAAAATAATACAATATTAGTCCAACTAATAAAATAATTTTGACGAAATAATTTTGAAAGCGTGTAAAGCTAAGTATTTGAACGAAATTGCAAATTCAATACTAGCCTCCCACTATTTTTCTACAAGCCTCTAACCATCTGTGGAGTACTCGGGAAACCTAGGTTCCTAGTGGGCTAGGATCCCGTTAAATAACACACAACCTTGACTTTGGCCAACAAGCTGTATGATATTTAACTAGGTAGATCTCGAAGATCAATTGGATCTCATCCAATTCCTAGATCCGGTAGGTGGACATCCAAGTCCGAAACATATATACAATATATATGCCAATATATCCAATATATTTTCCTAAACTTTTTCCTTTGAATCAACTAAGCCTTGGCTTTGGCACAACAAGCTTAATGATTCCAGTTAAGCGGGACCTATTGACCTTGGAATGCTTCGTAATCAATGTCGATGGACAAGAAGTGATCTTGACTTTGGCCAACAAATCACGACTTGGACAAGACACCGATATGGAACAAAGCTTTCATGATTCAAACACATCCGCAATTGACAAAGGTCTTGACTTTGGCCAACAAACCAGTGCCAATTTTGGATATTGAGTAAGAATCACTCAATGGAAGGAAAACGCTTAATATGTTTTGAGGGTTTTCGCATAAATTGGCAACCAATTTATTATCTTTGTTAGGTCTCATCATACACCCTTAACATGCATTCTAAAAGCCTAATAAGTGCGGAAAGTAAATTAATAACGATATGCGGATGGATATTTAATAAATTGTTCCTAGAACAAATGACTTATTTTCCTCTCCCTGGCTAGCACTATTCTACTTCTACCCAATTACATAATACTATAATAGAAACCTCATTAATATTGAGGGGAATTAGTGAGAAGAGAATACAAAGAATCAATAAAGAGAGAAGGCTGGACACGCAGGTCCAATTTATAAATTCTAAATTTACAACAATTTGTAAAATTGCCCTTTCTCTTCTAATATCCATCTGATATACGCTATTCATTCATCACATCCATGTATTCATTCAAGCATGTTATTCAATCAATCTAATCAAATTAATTAATATTTGAATATTAGTGATCATCCAATGTTCAAACAATGATTTGATTTGCGCGAGTCCAACTCGATTGAGAATAAGTACTCAAAGTACGAATTCTTGAATTATATCGAACTACTCGTTAAATCTAATTTAATTCGTATTCAATACTAATTCATTTATTTAATTCCAAATTAAATAACTACACCTTTTAATGCGCTTTAACGACTTAGATTCCAAATCTAATCTAAATGGGACTCAACGCCCAATTAATGTGGGACAACAGAACCTGGGCGACGCCGTTCCTAGGCTCGCGGCCTAGTTGGGAAGGACTAAATAACATGGAGTCGCCACCCGGTGTGAACCGGGACAAAGATTTAAGGCCGCACTCACCCCTCGCAAGGGAAGACCTCAAACCGTTGGGTTCGGAATGGTCCCTTACTTATGTCACTTGTAATGAAAGGATTTATGTAATAATTTAATCAAGCTTAAGTAACACTTATTTCCAAGAGTATCATGCTTCTAAATTCTCATACACAAAATAAAACTTATGTACGCATTTCACATATATCTCACATTTAAAATTGCATGCTTAACATATATCAAGATAGAACGAACATACAACTTTATTTGCATATCACATTCAGGAAAACACAAGCACACATATTAACCATACAAGCACACATATGGGCATTTTTCCAAGCGGTACGTGGAATTGTAGCCCATTATAGACCGCACTCCGTCCATTCGGAATTGGCTACGGAATTTACGTCTGGGTTTCCATCCGATATACCGCAAGAAAATACTCAAATGTTATCATGACATAAGCATATGAATTGTAATACATTAATATATTTGCATTTATACATGTGGAGATAGCTACTAGGAAAACTATGCATGAAATCTACTGAAGAGGACTCAGTTCAGTGGGTGCGCGTGTCATGTAGCGTTCGTAAACACGTTCGAATGGTAAACAGAAGGTTCGCGTTCGTATGGCGTTTGATAACGCGTTCGAACGTAAATGAAACAGAATGCTCGCGTTCGTATGGCGTTTGATAACGCATTCGAACGGAAATGAAATGGAATGCTCGTGTTCATATGGCGTTTGATAACACGTTCGAACGGAAATGAAATAGAATGCTCACGTTCGTATGGCGTTCGTAAACGCTTCGAACGAATGAAAAGACCTGATGCATGATAAGGCAAAAACGCATGCGCGTTCGAGTTACGTTCGTAAACGCGTTCGAACGGGAACAGACCTGATGCATGAAATGGGACACAATATAGAAACAACAAAATAAAGGGGCGCGGCGAAGTACTGCAGTAAAGGTAGCCTTTTGGGCTCTTGATCTCTCAAAGAGAGGACCTTTAGACCACATACTAAGCCCATGCGCGTCACATCACAACACATGAAATAAATAATATCAGACATAGTGTGCCCGATTGAACGTATCTTGTATCCAACCGAACCCACATCAATCGGCGCGGCAAAGCATCGTGGTAAGGACTTTTAGTCCCTCCCCATAGGGGATCTCACATCACACTTACTAAGTCCATGCGCTCGATTGAATTATGCATACGAAATAAAGACAATCATATCAAACTAAGTATGCTCGTTGAACGTATCTTGCATTCAACCGAACACACATCAATTGGTGCGGCAAAGCAATCGTGGTGAAGGATTTTAACCCTCCCCTCCAATTAAGGGAACCTTTCATCATCGCACTTACTACAAGCCCATGCACTCGATCGTATCATACGGGGATAACAACATACATAATTTAAATGACGAAAAATAAATAAATAAAAGCAACACATAAACAAGAGAATGTGGCGTTTACTCAAGTGGTACGTGGAGTTGTGTCCCAAGTACAGACCGCACTACCGTCCATTCGGATTCGGCTACGGAATTTACGTCTGGGTTTCCATCCTATATACCACAAGAGACGACACTCTTCCTTCATCCAATACCCACAACATACATCATACACACAACGAATGCCACAAACAAAACAAAATATAATCAAAATAAATGACCAGAAAATAAAATGAGAATAAGTGTGAAAGATACCCTCAGGTCTAACCTTTTAATAACGCTCTCGGACTCGCATTTCCACGAAGATCGGAGGGGTAAAGCTCCGCAACTTTTCTGGTTCACTGTTCAGCGTCCTAGCTCACTGCTTGGCTGTTTTGCTTGCGTTCGAACTCCATTCTGCTCCTATTCGGCCTCTGTCTTGCTGCTCACCTGCACGGGCCACCTATTTAAACGTTTTCAATGAACTATTCCGTTTTTGTGTGGGTTCTTAGTGCAATTGTATGTGATTATTTTTAAGATTATCTATGCAGTTTTTTATGTTACTACTGTTTTTAGATTTTGGTGCTACTGTTTTAAGGTGATTTCTGCTGTTTGGGCGTGTAAAACAGTGTGGTTTTTGTTGTAATTTTCAGTGGTGGAGGGCTGCTGTATAGGGCTGGTTTCGGTGATGTGTGGGGGGTTTCCGGAGGTGGTTTTAAGTGGTGGTTAGGGGGGCTGTATGGTGGTTGTATTATGGTTGTTTTGGTGTTTGTAGTTTCGATGATGTGAGGGTAAGGATGAAGGGAGTGATTTTTGTGGTGTCTAATATTTCTTGTGTGAATTGTATGTCTGAGCTAGAGAGATTTCGAGAGGAGGGGGCCTAGGTTTGGTGTTGTTTATATAGAGAGGGGCTAGGGCTTCACCTTGTCTCACAAGGAAAGGATTTTGGCATTAAAAGGAGGATTCCAAGAAAGGCATACACAAGATAGAGGGGGGACAAAATATTTTAAATTAGGAAGTTGTAATATTTAATTGTGTTGGTTTAGGAATACAATATTTTAGATTGGTAATTATCTTATTAGATGGGAAGTCAAATATATGATTGGCTTTAATTGGTTAGGATTGATTTTAATTAGGCATAATTTTAGTTTAAGTTAGGTAAATATTTTATTTAATTGGTAAATGGTTTAATATTTTATTTAATGTTTAATATTTAAAATTAATTTATTTATTTAATTGGGATGTGTTTTATGGGCTTTGGGGAGCTAAATGGGCTGGGTGTGAGGCTAGCAGCAAAACCAGAATTACCGAACCGTTCGAACGCTTCCTCAAACGCGACACGAACACCCGCAATCTGTTTTCCATTCGAACGAAGTAGCGAACGCAGCACTAACGAAGACAGTGAGCTTGTTTATTCTGAATTTCCCCTTCCGATATCCGTTCCCTCGGCTTTCGTGACTCAAAAGGTAGTGCCTCCAAATGAGGCTCATCATCGGGTTTCACATGCGAAAATGCAATGCCTACAGGGCTGAAATCAAGTTTATTCTTCATCAAATCGTCTCAACCGATCGATGTGAGTATTCCGCTACCTCATTTGATGTATTCACACATTATTTTCATGCTTGTTATAATCTTGGGACCTAAATAGAAACCAACAGGCATGACATTGCTCATTCCCCATTTTCTTGGATTTGGCTCTGTGTTGCTAGGAAGGGTACCTGGCGGTCTGTAACTCTGAGCATTGGCTAGTTGTCCAATTTGATTCTCTAGTGTTGATAGAGGCTGAATGGCTTTGATTCAATGCTACTTGATTTTGAAACATAGCATCATATCTTGCTGCTTGAGAGTCGTGTTTTTCTTCTATCTTTTTCAAGTAGGTCAACATTTCTGTTATTTCTGGTTCATTTGCCTGCTCCTGGCTTTTGTTATGTTGCTGGAATTCAGGTGGTGGATAGTTCTGCTGTTGGCCTGAATTGTTGCTCCATGAAATATTATGATGATTCCTCCACCCTGGGTTGTAAGTGTTGGAATATGGATTGTTTCCCTGTCTGTTGAAATTGTTGACATAATTCACCGTCTCTTCAAGTTGGTTCGACTCTGGTGCTCCTCCATATGGTGAACTTGTGGTTCCAGCGATGTTCACAACTTGAGTGCTAAGTGTTTCTAGACATTTGCATATCTGATCCAGCCTGATATTCACTGCTGTGTTTGCTTCAACTTCATAAATTCCTGCAATTCTTTGGATCATGCTCCTTTCTGTTGGCCATAAAGAATTTTTGTTGGCCATTTCTTCGATTAGTTCCCAGGCTTGATCTTCTCCTTTCGCCATTAAAGCTCCTCCAGCAGCAGCATCGATTGTGGTTCTCATTATTCCAGAAAGCCCATTATAGAATGTTTGGACTTGAAGCCATTTTGGAATCTCATGGTGAGGACATTTCCGGAGTAAATCTTTGAATCTTTCCCAAGCTTCACATAGGGATTCTGAATCTTGTTGTACAAATGATGTGATGTCATTCTCAGTTTTCCGGTTCTGGCTGGTGGAAAGTACTTTGCAAGAAATTTGATGGCTAAAGTGTTCCAAGTTGTGATGGAACCTGCTGGTAATGAATGTAGCCAAGCTTTAGCTATGTCCTTCAAGGAGTATGGAAAAACCGCAGTCTCATTGCTTCTTCAGCTTCTCGGTTGTAATTAAAAGTGCAGCAAACTTCCAGGAAGTTGCTGATATGGGCATTAGGATCTTTAGTTGCATTCCCCCTGAACTGAACTGACTGTTGAATCATCTGAATGCATATTTTGATGTCACACGCATTTGCTGGTAAGGGAGGAAGTACAATACAAGAAATGAGTCTGTCAACCACCAGAATGGTTCTGTCTCGAATGCGAATTGGTGGTGCAACGTTCAAATGTTCAGGTTCCATGTTGACTAAAGCTTCTTGGCCTTCTCGCCTTTCCCTTCTCAACTGTCTGATGGTTCTTTCAATTTCTGGGTCAAGCGGTCGGAATTCAAAGCTTCTGGTTCGTCTCATGTAGTTTCTGAGAACCTGAAACACAAGAAAACAACAACAATAAGTAAAAAGAAATTAGATACAAGTAATGTATCTAACCTTAAAACTAATAGTGAAAGATAAATAAGTCCCCGGCAACGGCGCCACAAACTTGACTGGCGTAAACACAATGTATAACGCAAGCGCACGTATCGTTCAAGTAGTATAAAAATATCGATCCACGAGGACTTAATATCTAATCTATTAATTTTATGAGGTCAAATGATTACTAGTATCTAACAGGTTGATTGATTGATTTGAAATGGTGACGATTCTAAATTTAAAAGCAAGTAAATAAAATTGTCGAAAATAGGTTTTAAGAAAATTCAATTAAAAAACTATCTAGGGTTGTGATTTCTTCAAATATCATTTTAAAGACGAAGTGGTTATCTTAAAGTTGGGTAATATATTGATTTATTAACCTGGAACACTAAATTATGTGTAAGCCTCTGTCGATGGTCAGACACAAATACCCAGTTTAACCCAATTGAACCATATGTCTATGTCAACCAAATTATCTGGATTCATTAAGTTTAAGTTACAATTAAGGCTACCCCCGCCCGACAAGTATATTCCTATCCTGTAAGGAAATCTATTAAAGGGTTATCTATTCTCAAGGAAGATCGTGGGTTATAGAGTCTAAGGCTGAAACCTAAAATCCCTATGTCTAGTTCATTTTAGATTTACCAGATCAATTTTATTAATGGCCAGTTAATGAAAAAGCATTAAGATTAAGACTAAATAAATAAATCTTTATATTACCCAAGCTATAATCTAACCCCTTATAAAACAGTGATATTAAAAGTCATCACAACCCCAGATAACTAAGTTAGTTACAACACATAACTAGAGCTAGTAAAAACTTGAAAATAAAAGACATAAAGTAAAAATGCGGTAAAATAAATACTGAAAAGTAAATTACAATAAAATAAAATGCTAAGGTAAAAGGAATTACTTTTACTACTAATAATTTAGATATCTCCCATAAAATAATATATAAACTTGTGATATTTTACCAACCAGCCATATAGGCGGTAACCTGATTAAGTCAAATTAAGTCCAACCAGCCATAAAGGCGGAACCAAAATTTAATTATCAACCGACCAATCTGGCGGTATCTTTATTATTCAGGTTTAAACCAGATTAAAATTGAATTACCAACCGACCAATATGGCGGTATCCTTTTTAAGTCAATATTTTAAATAGTGAATATATTATTTTTAAGGGAGATTAATCTAAATAGTAACAGTAAAAGAATTACCTTTCACCCTAGCTGGGGAAGTTACCTCCTCATGGTAAATAGTAAAAACTGTAAAAAGTAAAAAAAGAAAAATTAAATTACTATTATTACAAAACGTAATTAAAATTAATTACAAAAACAAAAAAACTAAAAATTAAAAGAAAGTAGAGAGAGAAACTCTCTCTTTACATCAAAGAGATTAGAGAGAGTGGTGCAACAAATTCTGAAATTTGAAGCTGAATTTATAGGCGGGTAGGCTTCGGGCGTCGCGCGTGAGCCTTTGGTTCGTCGGTTTGCAGATTCTGGATAAGCTGATAAGGTGACACGTGGCGAGGTGGTTGGGCTTCAATTATTGTGACATTTGGCGGCTTCTGATTGGTCGATGAGATTCTTATCCGCCACGTGTCATATAAGGATTAGATACTCAATGATTGATGCTGATGTGGCGGTAACATGGCGGTGACGTGGTGACACGTGGGAAGAGACTTTCGGCACCGTAGGATTGCGACACGTGGCACTTCCTGATTCGCTGATGATGATGTGGCGGTGAGCTGGCAGTTTGATCTGGTCAACCTGGTCATGTTGCTGATGACGCGGAAATGACGTGGAGTGACACGTGGCGATGATGACTGTCGGCACCGTAGGATGCTGACACGTGGCACGACGCATTTTAGCAGATCGGTTGTGATGGTGACACGTGGCACGGCACACGTTAGCAAAGTCAACTTTTTCTCAGATTCTGATTTGTGGACCCGGCGCACGTTAGCACTGTTCGGCGCACGTTAGACGTCGCGACGCTGAAGGTCTTGGCGTCGCGATGCGGGAAATTACCAAAATTCCCTTTTCGTCCAATTTTCACTTTTTTGGCCCAAATCACCTCCAGAATGTCCTGAAACTTTATTTATCTACAAAATAACACAAAACACATCAAAATATTCATAATACTCAAGAAACTATACAAAATATAAGGTTAAATGAGTGGGAAATAGTGATAGATTTACCATATCAGCAACCCATTCAATTTTTGTATATATTATGATTTGGTGTGTTCTATTTTATGTGTTAGTTTTTGCAAGTGAAGTCATTTCAAGATAGAAGAAGCTCTCGCAAATATTGACAAGCAATTTCTTTCTCTCCCTCAAAATTCTCTGATGAAAGTCTACAAAATTCGCTTGGAACGGATGAGGCTACTGATGATCAAAGGTATTCCTACTGACATTCATTAGGGATGGCTTGAGTAAGGAGTCTTTGGATGACATATCTAAGACTCTTGAGACGTATCCCAGTGGATATGTATATCATGAAATTCGCGTGTTATATACACAATTCTTAAAAGAAAAACAACAGTTAAGTCTCGGGAATTAAACTCTAAAAGATCATGTTTGCCAATTTATAAGAAAATTGGATGGGAAGCTTGTCCCTGACGCATAGATGTCATTCAAGCCGTTACATTATTGTAAATATTATATCTCTTTGTCTTTTCCTAATAATTGTGATTTTTTTTGTTATTTTCTCCGACATGATCCAGGATAGTTTTTGACCTTTAATGATTTACTATTTTTCTACTAATCGTCCTTTGGAAGATACTTGTGCTATTTATACTCACCCTTTTCAGGTTCTATAAATTCAACTTATCATTGCACCTTTGAAGGCATCCAGATAAAAATGGAAGCTACTTCAAGAAGACGGATTGAAAACATCTGTGTGTTGCAGGTACCAGTGTTGGTGTTAAACCAGATACGTAATAGCGGCACAGGAATTGGGTCGAGTCATTGCTGCAAGGAAATATTCACTTAGTATATGGCGGTGGCAATCTTGGACTAATGGGGATCGTTTCAAAGGCTGTACAGGATGGAAACAGTCAAGTCTGGGGAATTATCCAAAACCCTTAGCGGAGGCGAATCTTATTGGATCATCAAACGGCGAGGAGGAACTAATCGTGCCAGGTATGTCTGAACGACTGGTAGAGATGATTAACAGTGCTGATGCTTTTATTGCTTTGCCATGAGGCTTGGGCACGATGGAGGAAATTTTTACAGTTTTATCTTGGGCCAACTTGAACATACACCAGAAACCGCTTGGACTGTACAATGTTGATGGATTTTATGGTTTTTCGTTGGTGTTTCTTGATGATGCCTGAGAAATGGGTTCATGTCAAAGCTTTAAAAGAACTCCTCTTTACTGCCAGATCTACCCCAGATTTAATTGACCAAATCTTAGCCTTTGAATCTCAAATGACACCATTCTTTCCAAGCTAAACTGGTGCGATAATGATCGTGGTAAGAGGCGTCGGATAAATCTGGATCTTAACCTTTAACTTTTCATTTAGATGTAGAATTTCAGGTAACCAGGTACGGTTTTCTAAACTCTTCGTCTACTATTTAAGACATTGGGGACAATGTCTCATTTAGGTTTGGGGGAGGAGAATAGTTAAATTGTATCTTGTTTTATTGTTTTATTTTTAGTCAAAATTTTTCGAAAAACTAAAAAAAAAAATTGAAAAAATTAAAAACCAAAAATATTTTGTATTTTTGTGTTTTTATTTGATTAATCAGGTGAAATTGGTGTGAGATAGAGCTGTGTAAGGAATTTCCATTCCTGATACGTATCTCAACCTATTTCGGAACAAGTTAATTTTTGTTTATTTCCTTTTAAATTATTTAAATTGTGAATTCTCCATAATACTGACTAAAATGAATCTTCATATGCTCAGTTGAAAGGTATTATCAGCATACATGGTAACATACATACATGAGCTGTAATTGAAAAGTTTGTAATATTCAGTGCCCTAGTTTAATTGGACGAAGCATCTAAAAAACGATGGAAAAGAAAAACGTCTGAGATCCGAATTATTAAGTCTGTAATGGTGTTTTAACACCAAGTGCCCTAAAACCAACTGGTTTGGGAGTCACTGGCACAAAGCTCGCTACATGGATCGAGAAGATGTTGCAAATATATATATATATATATATATATATATCTGAAGTCTGAGTAATTAAGTCCGTAGGGGTGTCTTAACACCTAGTGCCCTAAAGCCAACTGGTTTGGGAGTCACTGACCCAAAGCTCGCTACATAGATGGATGATATTGTATATAAATTAAAAAAAAAAAAAATCTAGAAAAAAAAAAAAAAGAAAAAGAAAAAAAAATATTCCATTGCTAAAAAAGGTGTGAATTCTGATAAAACTTTAGGACAAAAATATTACTCTCTTTTCAACTACACTTGTGACTATTGTGTGAAAAATGAGTTGATTAATATTTTGTTAACTGTGTATATGGAGAATGGTAAAAATAATCGGAGAATTTACTTATTCGATAATTTAGAAAGAAAGAAAACAACTATTAACTTGGATAAGAAGTTTCACATGTTTAGTTACTAACTTCTTTATCTTTTCTCTTGTCTTTTTGCTTTGTGTGCATTAGTTTTATTATCTTTTTACTTTTGTAAAACGTTTATGGGTATCGTTGCTGTAAGCCCTCACGAGACTACAACTCGTCCATTAGGACACCTTGGGGTTTTAAGGCTTGTTGCATATGCTAAATGCAAATGTGATCCCTACGAGAGTGGCTTAGTTTATTTTAATTGTTTCTTGTATTTTATTTTATTATTTTGCTCGAGAACTAGCAAAATGTTAGGTTTTGGGGGTGAGCTTCTTCCATCCTTGAATGTGACTTTTTAGGAGAATAGTTAAAGTATATCTTGTTTTATTGTTTTATTTTTATTCAAAAATTTTCGAAAAAGCCAAAAAATTGAAAAAATTTAAAAAAAACAAAAAAATATTTTGTATTTTTGTGTTTTTATTTGATTAATCAGGTGAAATGGTGTGAGATAGCTGTGTAAGGAATTTACATTCCTGAGACGTATCTCAACCTATTTCGGAACAAGTTAATTTTGTTTATTTCCTTTTAAATGATTTAAATTGTGAATTATCCATAATACTGACTAAAATGAATCTTCATATGCTCAGTTGACAGGTAATATCAGCATACATGGTAACTTACATACATGAGCTGTAATTGAAAAGTTTGTAATATTCAGTGCCCTAGTTTAATTGGAGGAAGCATCTAAAAACGATGGAAAAAAAACGTCTGAGATCCGAGTTATTAAGTCTGTAAGGGTGTTTTAACACCTAGTGCCCTAAAAACAACTGGTTTGGGAGTCACGGGCCCAAAGCTAGCTAAATGGATCGAAGATGTTGCCAAATATAAATATAAATATATATATATCTGAAGTCTGAGTAATTAAGTCTGTAGGGGTGTCTTAACACCTAGTGCCCTAAAGCCAACTGGTTTGGGAGTCACTGACCCAAAGCTCGCTACATAGATGGATGATATTGTATATAAAAAAAAAATCAAAAATCTAGAAAAAAAAATCAGAAAAATCAGAAAAAAAAATATTCCATTGCTAAAAAATGTGTGAATTCTGATAAAACTTTAGGACAAAAAAATTACTCTCTTTTCAACTACACTTGTGACTATTGTGTGAAAAATGAGTTGATTAATATTTTGTTAACTGTGTATATGGAGAATGGTAAAAATAATCGGAGAATTTACTTATTCGATAATTTAGAAAGAAAGAAAACAACTATTAACTTGGATAAGAAGTTTCACACCTGTTTAGTTACTATCTTCCTTATTCTCTTTTCTCTTGTCTTTTTGCTTTTGTGTGCATTAGTTTTATTATCTTTTTACTTTTGTAAAACGTTTGTGGGTATCATTGCTGTAAGCCCTCACGAGACTACAACTCGTCCACTAGGGACACCTTGGGGTTTAAAGGCTTGTTGCATATGCTAAATGCAACCGTGAAACCTACGAGAGTGGCTTAGTTTAATTTTAATTGTTTCTTGTATTTTTTTTTATTATTTTGCTCGAGAACTAGCAAAATGTTAGGTTTGGGGGTGAGCTTCTTCCATCCTTGAATGTGACTTTTTAGGAGAATATTTAATTTGTATCTTGTTTTATTGTTTTATTTTTTTCAAAATTTTTCGAAAAAGCCAAAAAATTTGAAAAATTTATAAAAACCAAAAAAATATTTTTTATTTTTGTGTTTTTATTTGATTATCATGTGAAAATTGTGTGAGATAGCTGTGTAAGGAATTTCCATTCCTGAGACGTATCTTAAACATTTTCGGAACAAGTTATTTTTGTTTATTTCCTTTTAAATGATTTAAATTGTGAATTCTCCATAATACTGACTAAAATGAATCTTCATATGCTCAGTTGACAAGTATTATCAGCATACATGGTAACATACAGACATGAGCTGTAATTGAAAAGTTTGTAATATTCAGTGCTCTAGTTTAATTGGAGGAAGCATCTAAAAAAAGTGATGGAAAAAAAAAACGTTTGATATCCGAGTTATTAAGTCTGTAAGGGTGTTTTAAAACACCTAGTTTCCTAAAACCAACTGGTTTGGGAGTCACTGGCCCAAAGCTCGCTAGATGGATCGAAGATGTTGCCAATATATATATATATATATATATATATATATATATCTGAAGTCTGAGTAATTAAGTCCGTAGGACCGTATGGGTGTCTTAACACCTAGTGTCCTAAAGGCATCTGGTTTGGGAGTCACTGATCCAAAGCTCACTACATAGATGGATAATATTGTATATAAAAAAATCAAAAATCTAGAAAAAAATCAGAAAAATCAGAAAAAAAAATATTCTATTGCTAAAAAAGGTGTGAAATCTGATAAAATTTAGGATAAAAATATTACTCTCTTTTCAACTACACTTGTGACTATTGTGTGAAAAATGAGTTGATTAATATTTTGTTAGCTGTGTATATGGAGAATGGTATAAATAATCGGAGAATTTACTTATTCGGTAATTTTGAAAAAAAGAAAACAACTATTAACTTGGCTAAGAAGTTTCACCTGTTTAGACACTAACTTCTTTATTCTCTTTTCTCTTGTCTTTTTGCTTTTGTGTGCATTAGTTTTATTATCTTTTTACTTTTGTAAAACGTTTGTGGGTATCGTTGCTGTAAGCCCTCACGAGACTACAACTACAACTCGTCCACTAGGGACACCTAGGGGTTTAAAGGCTTGTTGCATATGCTAAATGCAACCGTGATCCCTACGAAAGTGGCTTAGTTTAATTTTAATTGTTTCTTGTATTTTATTTATTGTTTTGCTCGAGGACTAGCAAAATGTTAGGTTTGGGGGTGAGCTTCTTCCATCCTGAAATTTGACTTTTTAGGAGAATAGTTAAATTGTATCTTGTTTTATTGTTTTATTTTTAGTCAAAAATTTTCATAAAAACCAAAAAAAAGATTGAAAAAATTTATAAAAACCAAAAAAAAATTTTGTATTTTCGTGTTTTTATTTGATTAATCAGGTGAAATTGGTGTGAGATAGATGTGTAAGGAATTTTCATTCCTGAGACGTATCTCAACCTATTTCGGAACAAGTTAATTTTTGTTTATTTCCTTTTAAATTATTTAAATTGTGAATTCTCCATAATACAAACTAAAATGAATCTTCATATGCTCAGTTGACAGGTATTATCAGCATACATTGTAACATACAGACATGAGCTGTAATTGAAAAGTTTGTAATATTCAGTGCCCTAGTTTAATTGGAGGAAGCATCTAAAAAAAGCGATTGGAAAAAAAAAACGTCTGAGTTCCGAGTTATTAAGTCTGTAAGGGTGTTTTAACACCTAGTGCCCTAAAACCAACTGGTTTGGGAGTCACTGGCCCAAAACTCGCTACATGGATGGATGAATTGTATATAAATAAAAAAAAATCAGAAAAATCAGAGAAAAAAATATTCCATTGCTAAAAAAGGTGTGAATTCTGATAAAACTTTAGGATAAAAATACTACTCTCTTTTCAACTACACTTGTGACTATTGTGTGAAAAATGAGTTGATTAATATTTGTTAGCTGTGTATATGGAGATGGTAAAAATAATCGGAGAATTTACTTATTCGGTAATTTTTGAAAAAAGAAAACAACTATTAACTTGGCTAAGAAGTTTCACCTGTTTAGTCACTAACTTCTTTATTCTCTTTTCTCTTGTCTTTTTGCTTTTGTGTGCATTAGTTTTATTATCTTTTTACTTTTGTAAAACGTTTGTGGGTATCGTTGTTGTAAGCCCTCACGAGACTACAACTCGTCCACTAGGGACACCTAGGGGTTTAAAGGCTTGTTGCATATGCTAAATGCAACCGTGATCCCTACGAAAGTGGCTTAGTTTAATTTTAATTATTTCTTGTATTTTATTTTATTGTTTTGCTCGAGAACTAGCAAAATGTTAGGTTTGGGGTTGAGCTTCTTCCATCCTGAAATTTGACTTTTTAGGAGAATAGTTAAATTGTATCTTGTTTTTATTGTTTTATTTTTAGTTAAAATTTTTCATAAAAACCAAAAAAAGATTGAAAAAATTTATAAAAACCAAAAAAATATTTTGTATTTTCGTGTTTTTATTTGATTAATCAGGTGAAATTGGTGTGAGATAAATGTGTAAGGAATTTTCATTCCTGAGACGTATCTCAACCTATTTCGGAACAAGTTAATTTTTGTTTATTTCCTTTTAAATTATTTAAATTGTGAATTCTCCATAATACAAACTAAAATGAATCTTCATATGCTCAGTTGACAGGTATTATCAGCATACATTGTAACAAACAGACATGAGCTGTAATTGAAAAGTTTGTAATATTCAGTGCCCTAGTTTAATTGGAGGAAGCATCTAAAAAAAGCGATTGAAAAAAAAAAACGTCTGAGTTCCGAGTTATTAAGTCTGTAAGGGTGTTTTAACACCTAGTGCCCTAAAACCAACTGGTTTGGGAGTCACTGGCCCAAAGCTCGCTACATGGATCGAAGATGTTGCCAATATATATATATATATATATATATATATATATATATATATATATATATATATATATATATAATATATATATATATATATATATCTGAAGTCTGAGTAATTAAGTCAGTAGGGGTGTCTTAACACCTAGTGCCATAAAGCCAACTGGTTTGGGAGTCACTGACCCAAAACTCGCTACATAGATGGATGATATTGTATATAAATAAAAAAAAATCAGAAAAATCAGAAAAAAAAAAATATTCCATTACTAAAAAAGGTGTGAATTCTGATAAAACTTTAGGACAAAAATATTACTCTCTTTTCAACTACATTTGTGACTATTGTGTGAAAAATGAGTTGATTAATATTTTGTTAACTGTGTATATGGAGAATGGTAAAAATAATCGGAGAATTTACTTATTCGGTAATTTAGAAAGAAAGAAAACAACTATTAACTTGGATAAGAAGTTTCACCTATTTAGTCACTAACTTCTTTATTCTCTTTTATCTTATCTTTTTGCTTTTGTGTGCATTAGTTTTATTATCTTTTTACTTTTGTAAAACGTCTGTGGGTATCATTGCTGTAAGCCCTCACGAGACTACAACTCGTCCACTAGAGACACCTAGGGGTTTAAGAGCTTGTTCCATATGCTAAATGCAACCGTGATCCCTACGAAAGTGGCTTAGTTTAATTTTAATTGTTTCTTGTATTTTATTTTATTGTTTTTCTTGAGGACTAGCAAAATGTTAGGTTTGGGGGTGTGATGAGCGAAAAATATATCAATATGTATCGCCCATTTTACTTAATATTTTGTTTAGTTTCTCGGGTTTGATGAACGTTTTGATGTGTTTCAGTTTATTTTGCAGATAAAATAATATTGGGACTCAATGGAATCATTTAGGATGAAATGTGGGTCAAATAAGAGCAAAAATTGGACTTGACATATTAATTTTGGAGATTGGAAACTTGAAAGGGCGTTCTAACGAAGTGCAGTTTCGGAAATTCCAGTTTTGCGCAACTGTCGTATTTTGAGCATAACTTTTTACTCCGATATCGGATTGAGCTGATTCAAGTTCCAGATTAAAGAAGACTCAAAGATTGACAACTTTCATATTAATTTGACTTAATCAGGATAAGCCTATATGGCTGGTTGGTAAATATCACGCAAAGTTAATATAATATATTAAAGGAGATATCTAAAATAGTAGTAATAAAAGTGGATCATTTTACCTCAGCATTTTCTTTATTGTACTTTTACTTTATTTACTTTCAGCAATTTAATTTTCAGCAATTTACTTTTACTTTATTTACTTTCAGCAATTTACTTTTCAGCAATTTACTTTTCAGCAATTTACTTTCAGCAATTTATTTTTCAGCAATTTATTTTTCAGCAATTTACTTTTCACAATTTACTTTTCTGTAATTTACTTTCCAGTAATTTAATTTCCAACATTTACTTTATGTTTTTTCTTTTATTTAAGTTTCTATTACCCGTAAATATATGTCGTAACTATGCCAATTATCTGGGGTTGTGATGAAATCCAATATCACCGGTGTATAATAGGTTAAATTACAGTTTGGGTAATATAATATTTATTTATTGAGCCTTAATCCTAATGCTTTTTATTAACAGGTCATTAATAAAATTGAACTGGTAAACTTAAAATGAACTTGGAAAAGAGATTTTAGGTTAAATACTTTAGACTCAATAGCCCACGATCTTCCTTGAGGATAGATAACCCTTTAATAGATTTCCTTACATGATATGAATATACCTGTCGGGCGGGGTAACCATAATTGGAACTTAATCTTAATGAATTCATATAACTTGGTTAACATATGAATATGATTAATTTGGTTATACTGGGTATTTGTATTTGACCATCGGAAGAGGCTTTTACATAATTTCGTGTTCCAGGTTAATAAACCAATATATTACACAAACGTAAAATAACCACTTCATCTTTTAAAAAAGATATTGGAATGATTCACAACCCTGGATAGTTTTATAAGTTTGAATTTTCTTCAATCTACTTTCAAGCAATTTATTTACTTGTTTTAATTTTAAAGTTACCACCCAATCAAACAATCAATCCATTAGATATTTGTAAACATTTAACTTCATAAATTGATAACAAAAGGTTTTAAGTCTTCGTGGGATCGATACTTTTTATACTACTTGAACGATATGTGCTCTTGCGTTATACGCGTGTGATTACGCACCGGTCAATGTGTCATAAAACAAAAGATGAGAGAGATATCATGAGTCGGATCCTGTATGTTTCCGCAGTCGGATCGATCATGCATGCCATGATATTTACGCGACCTGATGTCTCGTATGCTTTGAGCATGTCCAGTCGCTATCAGGCCGATCCAGGTGATGGTCACTGGATTGCTGTTAAGAACATCCTTAAGTATCTTAGACGAACTAATGATGCCTTCTTAGTCAATGGAGATGGAGAACTTGAGGTAACTGGGTTCACCGATGCAAGTTTCCAAACCGATAAAGATGACTCTAAGTCGCAATGGGGTACATATTTTGTTTGAACAACAGAGCAGTGAGCTAGAAATCTTCCAAGCAAGAGACTGTTTTCGATTCAAAAACAGAGGCACAATATATTGATGCAGCTGAGGCAGCAAAAGAAGCAGTTTGGATCCGTAAATTCCTAATTAGATTATGAGTAGTTTCGTTAGCAGCTGAGCCCGTACCTTTATATTGTGACAATAACGAGGGTATAGCGCAGGCTAAGGAATCACAGTTTCATCAACGATCCAAGCATTTACTTTGACGGTTTCATATGATTCATGAGATCATACATCATGGCAATATGAAAATCGAAAAGATCGCTTCAGATGACAATATTGCAGATCCGCTGACGAAAGTTATTTCTCAGCAAAAGTTTGAGCGACATATACATAGTTCAGGTGTTAGATACTTGAGTGATTGGTTATGAGCCAAGTGGGAGATTGTTGGACAATTATGACCCATAGCATCACTATTTGTAAAAGACATAGAGTTTTTGTACAAATTAACTATGTGACAAAGGAAATTGCTATTTTATCATTTTGTAATTAGATTACTTGGATATATATAAATGATAAAAGTCCTTATGATTAGTTCCAGATTAATAAGATATGAGACAATATTAATCCACGAATGGTTTAATCATTAAACATCCCTAGTCGTAGTATTATCGAGACTGGACATCGATAATGTGGAATAGACTAGTATTACACTTGTGCGCGTTATAGAAGCTTAACGACATAGTTCTCATATATTTAAGTATTGGATACTTATGCAAGTGTGATATGAGGTTCTGTTAACCGTTGGACCAGGAACAGCTTCACTCTGGATAGACCCCTCGGAGTCCCATTAGAAGTATGACTATGTGTCTATGGGAATCCGAATCAGGGTAGGTGTATGTGGTCTTAACCTGAGACTTGCATCGCTAATATTTGCGACAATTAGTATACTTTGGTTTTGGTCGTCCGGAGCTTTAACATGTTATATGCACGCCTCTTCTGGTTTTACTGAAAATCGTAGTGTATTGGGTGTGATGTCAAGATGGCAGTATCACTTCAGTCATATGGAGATGATCACACAGGGATACGGAACTAGTACTCTCAAATGCTGCAGCTATCGGGATAGTATTGTTGGGTTTCTATTAAGTCCCAAGGATCAATTCAAGCAAGAAACACATGTGAATGCAACAATGAAATATGGCGGAATCATACTCACATTGATCTGTTGTGCGATGCGACGAACACAAAATCCTTTTGCTCCTCCTAGAAGCTCTCGGCAGTGAGCCTTTTTGTGCTCCTCCAAATTTGGCCATGGTCCTCCATTGATGCTCCAAGCTCCAAATGATGATTCCATACTCACAAGTTGGTTTCCCTATCACCTTCATACGACTCCTAAAGCATGCTAGCACATCGGAAATTTTTCCGCAAAATTCCTTTAGCTTCTCCTTCATTCTCGGCAAAACCAGAAAAATAGAATAAGAAAATGCCCAAGGCCGTGAGAGGGAAGAGGAAAGAGAGAAGAAATTTGTTAAGTTCTTGGTTGTCTTAGAATTGTGTATCTAATACACATTTTACACTTTCAAAAAGTCAAAGGCATTTAAGCCTACAACCACCACCATCAACTTTCATCACTATTCACATCAAAAGTGACTAGACATTACATCACTCAAAGTGACAAGTGATTTGACGTTTGATGTGACTAGTGGTTTGATGCTTGATGTGACTTATTTGCCGCACTTAAATTCGCAATGTGAGTGCGCCCGCAAACACTCCCGGGCTTGGGTTCGTTAATTCCAAATTAACGAATTTTCCGTTGCGACGTAATTAAATCAAATTCAATTAAATAATTATGCCTAGCAATATTACTATTCACATCGCTGACGAATTAATTCTAAATTAACTCGTTCGCCCGAATTAAAATCTAATTTTAATTTCGCGTCGAAATCCAATTTCGTTTAATATATTGAATATATTAATTTATCGATTAATTCCAAATTAGTCGTTCTCTCTCTTTAAATAATTTTATCCCAGATAAAATATCTCCGTAATTAATCCCAGATTAATTTTCTCTCTCTTATAATTAATCCCAGATTAATAAAGTGCGAGTCATACGTCATCGGTGAATCTTCGGGAAGCGACCCATGAGATCCCCGGATATGTTAGTAGTAAATCCTGTCGTCGGACTATCCGAACACGTACCTAGTACTATGTTTTTACCGATTTACAAGACATGGTTGGCTTCTAGCAAAGCACCGTGCCTACCCAATTCTCTAGAAATATTCTTAAGGAATATGTGATCTATATCAGGCGTAGTATACGTAGTATTGCGTATTTCGATCCAGTATCGGATGTCACGTCCAAGGCCTGGGGCTGGAATTGTGTCTGCCCCGTACGAAGCACATATCGGATCTCTGGTAACTAGTTCTCTATAATCGGATAATCATGACCTAGTCATATTATCCCGATGACTGCAGTACAAAAGAGCACCAGTTCCATATCCTACGTGATCATCATCTCCACTATGACTAGAATGATACTTCCATCTTGACATCACACCAAAACACTACGATTCTCAATATACCCAGAAAAGGCGTACACAGAACCTGTTAAAGCCCTGGACGACCAAAACCAAAGTATATTGATTGTCGCAAGTATTAGCGGTGCAAGTCTCAGGTTAAAACCAAATACACCTACCCTGATTCGAACTTCCATAGACACATAGTCATACTACCAATGGAATTCCGAGGGGTCTATCCAGAGCGAAGCTGTTCCCGTACAATTGGTAAACACAACCTCATATTACACTTGCACGAGTATCCTATACCCAAATATATGAGAACTATGTCGTTATGCTCCCACAACGCGCACAAGTGTAATACTAGTCTTTTACGCATTATCGATGTACAATCTCGATAATACTCCGACTAGGGATATTTAATGATTAAACCTTCGTGGATTGATACTGTCTCATATCATCTCAATCAGGAACTAATCATAAGGACCTTTCATCATTTATACATCTAGGTAATCCAATTACAAATGATAAAAGGGCAATTTCCTTTGTCACATAGTTAATTTGTACAACAACACCATGATCTGTACAAATAGTGATGCTATGGGTCATAATTGTCCAACAATCTCCAAATTTGGCCTATAGCCAATCACTCAAGTGTCCTACACCCGAACTATGTACGGTTCGCTCAAACTTCTGCTGAGAAAAAACTTTCGTCAACGGATTTGCATGGTTATCATCTGATGCGATTTATTCGATCATCACATCGCCTCGATGTATGATCCGAACAAATCAGATGAATATTTGAAGTATATATTTGGATCGTTGATGAGACCATTAATTCTTTAGCCTGTGCTGTAGCCTAGCTCAGCTGCTAACAGAACTACTCCTAATCTTATTAGGATTATTATCGATCCAAAAGGCTTCTATTGCTGCCTCAGCTGCAGTAATATTCCACTTTTATTGTTTATTCGGTAACAGTATCTTGCTTGGAAGATTTCCAGTTCATTGTTCCGTTATTCAAACTTTATAGTACCGTTCTTATGACTTATAGTCGTTTTTATCGGTTAGGAAACTTGCAACGGTGAACCCAGTCACTTCAAGTTCTCCTTCTCCATAGTATAAGAAAGCATCTTTAGTTCATCTAAGATACTAAATGATGTTCTTAACATCAATCCAGTGACTATCACTTGGATTGGCCTGATTGTGACTCCATATGCTCAAAGCATATGAGACACCAGGTCACGTACATTTTTCAATGTACGAGTTCTCAGAGAGTACCAACAACTTTTAGATATATCCTAGTAGATCCTTATTCCTAGAATAAAGGTTGTTTCTCCCAAGAATTCTATGGAGAATTTTTCATGAAAGCCAAGCTTTCACCGATTGTATTATGGGAATATCATTTCCAAGAAATGACATATCATCATTATTTAGGACATTCGTTGTCAGTGCGCTTCTACTAACCTTCTTATATACACAAGAATCATTTTTGTTTTGAATCAAATCATATACCATTATGATTACATCAAAACGATATCGTTCCAAGAACGCAATGCTTGCTTCAATCCATACATGGATCGAATTAACTTGCAAACCTTGTTTGCTCATTTTGGTACGAAAAAACCGTTAGGATGTTTTAAACATCCTCCAAAAGGTTTCCTTTTAAAGAAAGCGATTTTGATGTTCAGCTGCCATATTTCATAAATGAAAGATGCAGGATAAGCAAGCATTGTCCAAATGGATTTATCCATAGCAACAAGTAAAAGGTTTCGTCGTAATCGACACAATGTTGATAACGATACCTTTTCGCTACAAGCCTAGCTTCGTACGTTGGTATGTTGCCTTCCATGTATGTCTTCCTTGAAGACTTATATAGTACCAATAGGCATAATGCCTTCTGGTACATCAACTAGTGTCCAAACATAGTTGGTATACATGGAATCCATTTCGGACTTCAATGCACTTTGCCATAATAGGGAGTCGATACCTTGTATCATTTCCTCATACGTAGTCAGTTCGTATTCCTTAATAAGATTGACATCTTTCTGAGGTGAGATCACAAACCCATACCTCCCAGGTTGTTTTCTGACTCTCTCCGACTTTCGCGGTTCTTGTGTATTCGAAGATTATTGGTATAGTTTCATCCTTAATGAACTATTTGTGTTCCATTAAGGAATCGGTGCCTGAAAAGTATTACTCCGATTTTCATTGAGTTTTACTTTCCTCCCACTTACCACTGCATATTGGTATTCCTCTTAGGAAAACCGCATGGCGAGCAACAATTACATTGTTCTCTAGTGAGTTGTATAAGTACTATACTTTGGTTTCCCTAGGATAACCCAAAACTTAGGCACTTATCCGATTTGGGTTCTAGTTTGGTATCATCCAAACATATGCCTTGCATACCCAAATCTTCAGGAATGAGAAAACCCAGTTTCTTTCCTGTTCATATCTAATATGAAATCTGTCAAATAGATTTTTATGGAACCTTATTCAAAATAAGTCTTGCACTGTTTAATGCTTACCCGTTGAAGGAAATGGTAGCTCAGAGCGACTCATGATTAACCTTATCATGTCCAATAAAATTTGGTATCTCTGTTCGGACACACCGTCAAATTGACGTGTTCCGAGAGGAGTCCTCATTGAAAGAATACTATACTCTTTTAAGTATTTGAGAAACTTATTGCTTAAGTATTTTCCATCATGGTCTAACGTGACGGTTTTAATACTTTAGCCGGTCTGTCTGTCTACTTCATGTCGAAACTCTTTGAATTCATTAAAAGTTTCTGATCCGTGTTTCACAAGAAACATATAACCATAACGTGATGCCACATCCGTAAAGGATACGAAGTGTTCATATCCACCTCTAGACTAGCTAGATATGGGCCCACTTACGTCACTATGAACGAGGGCTAACCGATCGGTGGCACTTGCACTTTTACCAAGTAAAAAGTATTTTAGGCACTTTGCCTAATAAATTAGATTCGTAGACAACATTTGAATAGTATCAAATCCGTCCTAGTATCCACTCTTCAAAAGTGTGGATATACGAGTCTTTTTAGTTGTGTCCCAGACATCAATGCCACTTATAAGTCTCAACTGATTAATTCAGTTTGAGCTATTTGTTTGTCATGTTACACGTTTGAGATTTATTTATATTCAAAATATAAATGCTGTTATTCACATCTAATGTGTTTATCTCAATATCATTTTTATAAAATAAAACACTTTAGTGTTCTATAAGATAAAGGTATACCCGCAACGGGCTAAACCCTGATATAGAGATAATGTTTCTAGTCAAACTAGTTACATTGTAACAGTTTCCTAATTTAAGTACACACCCGAAGGGTAGTTCCTAAACTTAGGTTTCTACGGTTAAAACATCGACTATTATCCCATTTTCAATTTGCAGATAGATCTCAACTGAAGTCAGTATCCTGCTCTCAGCAGATTCTGCACACCAGTACATATTTATGTACCACATTTAGTATCTAAAATCCAATTTTAATACTAGTAGCGAACATATTTATGAAAAATATATTTGAAGTCGGAGCCTTGCACCGTCTTCAATTCCTTCATGTCTGCTTTGTCCATACGGCAGTCACGCTTCCAGTGACCCCGTTTGCCACAGTAGTTTAGGAAGACATCTTGGGATATGTCATTTGTCTTCCCAGAAGATTATAATGACTTTGCATTTGCCTCTTTTCCACACCTAGAAGCCTTTGGCCAAACCTTTAGCCATCTAGAATGTCGAAATAAGATGCGACTTGCGCTTCTTGCCTTATTGCAAACTCTGGCTTTGACTCCTTGAGTATAGCCATTAACTCTCCAAGAGTTTTCTATTGCAATTTGTTCTTCTAAGATCTAAGGATAGATCTATTAAGATCCTTCAATTTCATTATCATACTATAAGGATCTAATCCTTAGTTCTGATTAAGAAATTAAGGAGTCTAATTGGCAAGCATAATGGATTAAGCACTAAAGTTATCATCACATGAATCTTCCAAAGATCATGCTCTTCTATTTGCTTAACTCTGGGCTTAGGCTCGAGACGTCATTATATCAAATAAAATAACTTCTCGGTTCCCAGGACTATCCTGCGATTTTATTTCCAATTTGAATATTAAAGTCGTTTAAATACATTTTCACCCAGGATTATGTTTTAAACACTAATCTTTCAATTATCTTGATTCTAATAGCCCAACTATTTAATCAACGATTTTAGGTACTATTGATTATAATGATTACTATAGTCCAACTATATAATCATCTATAATTTAATAGATTAAATTCAATTATATTGATTATTATAATCCAATTATAAAATCAACTATTATTGAAAATAGTTAATTCAAATATATTGATTACTATAATCCAATTATATAATCAAACTAAAATGAAATAGTTTGAATACAGTCCAACTGTTTAATTAAAACAACATTAAATATTAGTCCAACTAATATATTAATTATATTGACGAAAAATCGAAATGAACGCGTATGGCAAGTAACTAAACGAATATTGCAAATTTAATACTTGCCTCCCACTATTTTTCGGCGAGCCTCTAACCCTCTGTTGAGTACTCGGGAAAACTTGTTTCCTAGTGGGTTAGGATCCCGTTAAATAACACACAATCTTGACTTTGGCCAACAAATTGTATGATAATTAACTAGGTAGATCTCTAAGATCAATTGGATCCCATCCAATTCCTAGATCCAGTAGGTGGACATCCAAGTCCGAAAAATATATCTTATATATGCCAATATATCCAATATATTTCCTAACCTTTTTCCTCTGAATCAACTAAGCCTTGGCTTTGGCACAACAAACTTAGTGATCCCAGTTAAGCGGAACCCATTGACCTTGGAAAGCTTCGTAATCAATGTCGATGGACAAGAAGTGATCTTGACTTTGGCCAACAAATCACAACTTGGACAAGACACCAATATAGAACAAAGACTTCGTGATTCAAACACATCCGCGACGGACAAAGGTCTTGACTTTGGCCAACAAACCAATGCCAGTCTTGGATCTTGAGTAAGAATCACTCAATGGAAGGAAAAATGCTTAATATTTTGTGAGGGTTTTTTCACGTAATTGGCAACCAATTAATTATATTTGTTAGGTCTCATCATCATACACCCTTAAACATGCATTCTAAACACATAATAAGGCGCATATAAATAAAATAATAATGATATGCGGATGGATACTTAACATATTGTTCCTAGAACAAATCTCTCCATTTCCTCTCTCCCGCTAGCACAAGTATTACTTCTACCCAATTACATAACACTTCTAAAGAAACCTCATTTACATTGAGGGGAATAGGTGAGAAGAGAAATACACAGAGTCAAGAGGTAATAGGCTGGACACGCAGGTCCAATTAATAAATTCTAAATTTATTACAACAATTTCCAAAATTGCCCTCACCCATCTAATATTCATCCGATATACATTATTCATACATCGTATTCATGTGTTCACACAAGCATGTTATCAATCAATCTAATCTAATTAATTAATCTGATAATTAATGACCATCCAATGTTCAAACAACGATTTGATTTTATGCGAGTCAAACTCGTTTTGTGAATAAGTACTCAAAGTACGAATTCTTGAATTATACTAAACTACAAAATTAAATCCAATTCAATTTGTATTTAATACTAATTCATTTATTTAATTCCAAATTAAATAATACACTTTTTAAAGTACCTTTCCGACTTAGATTCTAAATCTAATCATTACGGGTCTCAAAGCCCGATTAACATCCATTGTCAATTTAATTAAAGTCCAATGGGCTTTTAATTAATTTCTTAAGGCGTGGACTTTTGGTCTATATGGGTCAAACCCAAATACCAAAGCCCATTTAAGGAATCACCCTTATTTGCCAAGAAACCAATTTAGGCCCATTAGGCCCAATTAAAATAAAGGTCCATTAAGTCATAATTGGATTTTATGGATATGGTTTTGGGCCTAATTGGATCCAACCAATTAGCATAAACCAAACTTGGCCCAACCAAGCCCATTAAGCCAAATTACAACTTTAAAAGCCCAATTCCAAAACTTGGCTCAATTAATTAAATTACCAAAATTCCAAATTTCATAATTTAATTAACCTAAAGTGTATGCCATAATTAATTAACCAATTAATATTTCCAAAACACTAATTTACAAAATTATTATGCTTATTATCATGAACATATGTCCAACACATTTGAATCAAAAAATCAATCATTTTCATGCTTCAAAGTCTTGGCATTCATGGGGTTTTATGTCCGATTTCGTTTTCAATCCAATTGAATTTTAATCAACATTACCCAATTGTTTCAAGTCATCTAATGATCAAAGAAACAAAAAATACCATGACTTAGGGCAATATACTAGTTTCGGCCAAGCCTCAACATTTGGGCAAAATTGATCCAATCAACTTTTCATGAATTGATCATATACAACTTCAATACAACATCATTCAAGCATACTCAATCAATTAATTTTATCAATCATGCTCAAATTGATTTTACCCAAATTTTACCTTAAACAAGTTTCATGCTAAAAATGGCTCTGATACCATTGTTGGGTTTCTATTAAGTCCCAAGGATCAATTCAATCAAGAAACACATGTGAATACAACAATGAAATATGGCGGAATCATACTCACATTGATCGGTTGTGCGATGCGACGAACATAAAATCCTTTTGCTCCTCCTAGAAGCTCTCGGCAGTGAGCCTTTTTGTGCTCCTCCAAATTCGGCAATGGTCCTCCATTGATGCTCCAAGCTCCAAATGATGATTCCATGCTCACAAGTTGGTTTCCCTATCACCTTTATACGACTCCTAAAGCGTGCTAGCACCTCGGAAATTTTGCCGCAAAATTCCCTTAGCTTCTCCTTCATTCTCGGCAAAACCAGAAAAATAGAAGAAGAAAAGGCCCAAGGCCGTGAGAGGGAAGAGGAAAGAGAGAAGAAATGTGTTAAGTTGTTGGTTGTCTTATAATTGTGTATCTAATACACATTTTACACTTTCAAAAAGTCAAAGGCATTTAAGCCTACAACCACCACCATCAACTTCCATCACTATTCACATCAAAAGTGACTAGACATCACATCACTCAAAGTGACAAGTGATTTGACGCTTGATGTGACTAATGGTTTGACGCTTGATGTGATTTTGTGGGCCGCACTTAAATTCGCAATGCGAGTGCACCCGCAAATACTCCCGGGCTCAGGTTCGCTAATTCCAAATTAACGAATTTTCCATTGCGACGTAATTAAATCAAATTCTATTAAATAATTAGGCCTACCAAAATTACTCTTCACATCGCTAACGAATTAATTCTAAATTAACTCGTTCGCTTGAATTAAAATCTAATTTTAATTCCGCGTCGAAATCAATTTCGTTTAATATATCGAATATATTAATTTATCGATTAATTCCAAATTAATCGTTCTCTCTCTTTAATGTTGGCAGTAAATCCTGTCGTCGGACTATCCGAACACGTACGTACCTAGTATACGTTTTACCGATTACAAGACATGGTTGGCTTCTAGCAAAGCACTGTGCCTACCCAATTTTCCATAAATATTCTTAAAGGAATATGTGATCTATATCAGGCTAGTATACGTAGTATGCGTATTTCGATCCAGTATCGGATGTCACGTGCAAGGCCTGGGGATGGAAATTGTGTTGCCCCGTACGAAGCACATATCGAATCTCTGGTAACTAGTCTCTATAATCGGATAATAATGACCTAGTCATATTATCTGATGACTGAGTATAAAAGAGCACCAGTTTCGTATCCTACGTGATCATCATCTCCACTATGACTGGAGTGATACTTCCATCTTGACATCACACCCAATACACTACGATTCTCAATATACCCAGAAGAGGCGTACACAGAACCTGTTAAAGCCCTGGACGACCAAAACCAAAGTATATTGATTGTCGCAAGTATTAGCGGTGCAAGTCTCAAGTTAAGACCAAATACACCTACCCTGATTCGAACTTCCATAGACACATAGTCATACTACCAATGGAATTCCGAGGGGTCTATCTTGAGCGAAGCTGTTCCCGTACAATAGGTAAACACAACCTCTTATTACACTTGCATGAGTATCTTATACACAAATATATGAGAATTATGTCGTTATGCTTCCACAACGCGCACAAGTGTAATACTAGTCTTTTACGCATTATCGATGTCCAATCTCGATAATACTCCGACTAGGGATATTTAATGATTAAACCTTCGTGGATTGATATTGTCTCATATCATCTCAATCCGGAAATAATCATAAGGACCTTTCATCATTTATACATCTAGGTAATCCAATTACAAATGATAAAATGGCAATTTCCTTTGTCACATAGTTTATTTGTACAACAACACCATGATTTATACAAATAGTAATTCTATGGGTCATAATTGTCCAACAATTATGACTAGGTTATGATTATCCGATTACAAACACTAGTTGCTAGTGATCTGATATATGCTTCGTACGGGGTAGACACAATTCCAGCCTTAGGCCTAGTATATGACTGTTGGACAGTTATGACCCATAGCGTCACTATTTGTACAGATCATGGTGTTGTTGTACAAATTAACTATGTGACAAAGGAAATTACTCTCTTATCATTTGTGATTAGATCACCAAGATGTATAAATGATATGAGGTCCTTATGATTTGTTCCTGGATTGAGATGATAAAAGTTTTATCGAGATTGGACATCGATAATTCTCTTAAGACTAGTATTACATTTGTGCGCGTTGTGAGGGCATAACGACATAGTTCTCATATATTGGGTATATGATACTCATGCAAGTGTAGTAGGAGGTTGTGTTTTACCGATGGTACGGAAAACAGCTTCGCTCTGGATAGGACCCCTCGAAATTCCATTGGTAGTATGACTATGTGTCTATGGAAGTCCGAAATCAGGGTAGGTGTATTTGGTCTTAACTTGAGACTTGCACCGCTAGTACTTGCGACAATCAATATACTTTGGTTTTGGTCGTCCAGGGCTTTAACAAGTTCTGTGTACGCCTCTGCTGGGTATATTGAGAATCATAGTGTATTGGGGTGATGTCAAGACGGAAGTATCACTCCAGTCATAGTGGAGATGATGGTCACGTAGGATACAGAACTGGTTCTCTTATATATTGCAGTCATCGGGATAAAATGACTAGGTCATGTTTATCCGATTATAGAGACTAGTTACCAGAGATCCGATATGTGCTTCGTATGGGGCAAACACAATTCCAGCCCCATGCCTTGCACGTGACATCCGATAGTGGATTGAAATACGCAATACTACGTATACTACGTCTGATATAGATCACATATTCCTGTAAGGATATTTCTGGAGAATTGGGTAGGCATGGCGCTTTGCTAGAAGCCAACCTTGTCTTGTAAATCGGTATAAACGTAGTACTAGGTACTTACGTGTTCGGATAGTCTGACGACCGTATTTACTGCCAACATATCCGGGGATCTCATGGGTCGCTTCCCGAAGATTCACCGATGACGTATGACTCGCACTTTATTAATCTGGGATTAATTAGATGAGAGAGAAAATTAATCTGGGATTAATTGCGGAGATATTTTATCTGGGATAAAATATTATTTAAGGAGAGAAAATGATTAATTTGGAATTAATCGATAAAATAATATATTTGATATATTATACGAAATTAGATTTCGACGCGGAATTGAAATTAGATTTTAATTCAGGCGAACGAGTTAATTTAAAATTAATTCGTTAGCGACGTAAATAGTGATTTTGCTAGGCATAATCATTTAATTACGTCACAACGGAAAATTCGTTAATTTGGAATTAGCGAACCCGAGCCTGGGAGTGTTTGCGAGCGCACTCGCATTTAAAATTCAAGTGTGGCCCGCAAGTCACATCAAGCGTCGAATCGCTAGTCACATCAAGCATCAAATCACTTGTCACTTTTTGTGATGTGATGTGTAGTCCTTGTGATGTGAACAGTTGATGTGGTGGTTTAAGGCATTTATGGATTGACTTTTGGAAAGCAATTTATGTATTTGTTTTTTAGAAAATCATTAACTAATTTTTGCAACAACCTAACACAACTCTCTCTCTCACACACTCTTCTTCTCTCTCGGCCTAGGGCCTTCTTCTTCCTAAAATTTCTAGTTTCACCGAATTTGAAGGAGATGCTAAGGAATTTTTGTGGCAAAAATTCCTAAGTGCTAGCACTCTTTAAAGTCTTGCAAATGTGATAGGGAACTACACCCGTGAGCATGGAATCACCATTCGAAAGCTTGGAGCTTGGAGCTTGGAGATGGCCGAATTCTTGGAGGACAGAAATGCTCACTGCCGAGAGCCTTGGAGGGGTTCAAAGGGCATAAAAAGTTTTGTTCTTCGATGCATCGCCTCAACCGATCGATGTAAGTATTCCGCAAATTCTTCATGTATTCACATATATGTTTCATCGCTTTAATCGATCCTCGGGACCGTAGATTTTCCTAACAATGGTATCACAACGAAGTTAAAGCATGAAACTTGAACTTATGGTTAAAATTGGGTAAATTGATTTTGAGCATGATTTGATGAAATTGTTTGATTAAGTATGCTTAAATGATGTTTAATTGAAGTTGGATTGGATCAATTTCATGAAATATTGATTGGATCAAATTTCCCTTTTGGTTGGCTTGGCCGAATCATACTATGCCCTAAATGTCTTGGAATCTTTGATTTTTGATTCATTGGATGACTTGAAATCAATTGGGAATGTTGATTTAATGTTGAATTGGATTTAATTGGATTGAATTAGAATTGGACATAAAATTGCCCAAATTGCCGAGACTTGTAAGCATGTAAATGGGTTTGATTTTTGATCAATTGTGTTGGACACTAATTGTTGTTAAAAGCATGATTAATTAAGCTAATTGGTGTTTTGGAAATATTAAATTGGGTAATGGTCCTTTAATATTTTAATTGGGCCTAATGGGCCTAAATTGATTTCTAGGTTTATGGGGTTATTCCTTGATTGGGCTTTGGTTATTGAGTTTGACCCAAGTTGACCAAAAGTCCATGCCTTAAGAAAAATTAATTGAAAGCCCATTGGACTTTAATTAAATTAACATTGGATGTTAATCGGGCTTTGAGACCCGTAACGATTAAATTTGGAATTTAAGTCGTAAAGGTTCGTTAATAAAGTGTAATATTTAATTTGGAATTAAATAGTGAATTAGTATTAAATGCAAATTAAATTGGATTTAATGTTGTAGTTTAATTTAATTCAAGACTTCATACTTAGAGTACTTATTCGCAAAACGAGTTTGACTCGCACAAAATCAAATCGTTGTTTGAACATTGGATGGTCATTAATTATCAGATTAATTAATTGGATTAGATTGATTGATAACATGCTTGTGTGAATACATGGTTGCGATGCATGAATAATGTATATAGGATGGATATTAGATGGGTGGGGCAAATTTGGAAATTGTTGTAATAAATTTAGAATTTATTAATTGGACCTGCGTGTCTAGCCTATTACCTCCTTACTCTATGTATTTCTCTTCTCACCTATTCCCCTCAATGTAAATGAGGTTTCTTTAGAAGTGTTATGTAACGGGTAGAAGCAATACTTGTGCTAGCGGGAGAGAGGAAATGGAGAGATTTATTCTAGGAACAATTTGTTAAAGTATCCATCTGCATATCATTATTATTTTATTTATATGCGCCTTATTATGTGTTTAGAATGCATGTTTAAGGGTGTATGATGATGAGACCTTAACAAAGATAATAAATTGGTTGCCGATTTGCACGCGAAAAACCCTCACAAAATATTAAGCGTTTTTCCTTCCATTGAGTGATTCTTACTCAAGATCCAAGACTGGCATTGGTTTGTTGGCCAAAGTCAAGACCTTTGTCCGTCGAGGATGTGTTTGAATCACGAAGGCTTTGTTCCATATTGGTGTCTTGTCCAAGTTGTGATTTGTTGGCCAAAGTCAAGATCACTTCTTGTCCATCAACATTGATTACGAAGCTTTCCAAGGTCAATGGGTTCCGCTTAACTGGGATCACTAAGTTTGTTGTGCCAAAGCCAAGGCTTAATTGATTCAGAGGATAAAGGTTAGGCAATATATTGGATATATTGGCATATATAAGATATATGTTTCGGACTTGGATGTCCACCTACTGGATTTAGGAATTGGATTGGATCCAATTGATCTTAGAGATCTACCTAGTTAATTATCATACAATTTGTTGGCCAAAGTCAAGATTGTGTGATATTTAACGGGATCCTAGCCCACTAGGAAACAAGGTTTCCCGAGTACTCAACAGAGGGTTAGAGGCTCGCCGAAAAATAGTGGGAGGCAAGTATTAAATTTGCAATATTCGTTTAGTTACTTGCCATACGCGCTCATTCAAATATTTCGTCATATAAATTAATATATTAGTTGGACTAATATTTAATGTTGTTTTAATTTAAACTGTTGGACTGTATTCAAACTAATTCATTATAGTTGATTATATAATTGGATTATAGTAATCAATATATTTGAATTAACCATTTCAATTAATAGTTGATTTTATAATTGGATTATAATAATCAATATAATTGAATTTAACCTATTAAATTATAGTTGATTATATAGTTGGACTATAGTAATCATTATAATAAATAGTACCTAAATCGTTGATTAAATAGTTGGACTATTAGAATCAAGATAATTGAAAGATTAGTGTTTAAAACACAATCCTGGCTGAAAATGTTATTTAAACGACTTTAATTTTCAAATTGGGAATAATATATCAGGATAGTCCTGAAAACTAATAAGTTACTTTATTTGATAAAATAACATATTAGGCCTAAGCCCAGAGTTAAGCAAATAGTAGAGCATGATATTTGGAATATTCATGTGATGATAACTTTAGTGCTTAATCCGTTATGCTTGCCAAATAGAATCCTTAATTTCTTAATCAGAAATAAGGATTAGATCCTTAAAGTATGATAATGAAATTGAAGGATCTTCATAGATCTAATTTTAGATCTTTGAAGTACTAAATTGCAATAGTAAACTCTTGGAGAGTTAATGGCTATTCTCAAGGAGACAAAGCCAAAGTTTGCAATAAGGCGAGAAGCGCAAGGCGTACCTTACTTCGACATTCCGGAAGGCCAAGGCTTGGCCAAAGGCTTCTGAGTGTGGAAAAGAGGCAAAGGCAAAGTCATTAGAATCTTCTGGGAAGATAAAGGACATATCCCAAAATGTCTGCCTAAATTGTGGCAAACGGGATCGCGGAAGCGTGACTGCCGTTTGGACAAGGCAGACATAAAGGAATTGAAGACGGTGTAAGACTCCGACTTCAAATATGTTTGTCATAAAATGTTCACTGCTAGTATTAAAATTGGATTTTAGATACTGGAAGTGGTACATAAATATGTACTGTTGTGCAAAATCTGTTGTAAGCAGAAAACTGACTTCATATGAGATTGATCTGCGAAATGAAAATGGGACCAAAGTCGTTGTTTTAACCGTAGAAACCTAAGTTTAGGAACTGCCTTCGGGTGTGTACTTAAATTAGGAAACTGGTATAATGTAACTAGTTTGACTAGATACATTATCTCTATATCAGGGTTTAACCCGTTGCGGGTATACCTTTATATTCTAGAACACTAAAGTGTTTTATTATATAAAGATGATATTGAGATAAACACATTAGATGTGAATAACAGTATTTATATTCTGAATATAAATAAATCTCAAAAGTATAACATAACAAACAAATAGCTCTAATTGATTTGATCAGAAGAGACTTGTAAGTGGCATTGTTGTCTAGGACACAATTAAACAAAGCTCGTATATCCACACTTTCGAAGAGTGGATACTAGGACATATTTGATTCCATTCAAATAATGTTTATGAATCTAGTTTATAGGCAAAGTGCCTAAAACACTAGGTTTCTCATTCCTGATGATTTGGGAATGCTGGGCATATGTTTGGATGATACCAAACTAAAACTTGAATCAGATAAGTGCCCAAGTTGTGGGTTATCCTAGGGAAACCTAAGTATAGTACTTATACATCTCACAAGAGAACAATTTAATTGTTGCTCACCATGCGGTTTTCCTAAGAGGAAAACCGATATGCAGTGGTAAGTGGGAGGATAGTAAAACTTGATGAAAATCGGAGTAATACTATTCCAGGCACCGAATCCTATTGGAACACAAAAATAGTTCGTCAAAGATGAAACTATACCAATAATCTTCGAATACACAAGAACCACGTAAGTCGGAGAGAGTCAGAAAACAACCTGGGGTATGGGTTTCTGATCTCACCTCATAAAGATGTCAATCTTATTGAGGAATACGAACTGACTACGTATGAGGAAGTGATACAAGGTATCGACTCCCTATTATGGCAAAGTGCCATGAAATCCGAAATGGATTCCATGTATACCAACCAAGTTGGATACTAGTTGATATACCGCAAGGCATTGTGCCTATTGATACTATATAAGTCTTCAAGGAAGACATACATGGAAGGAAACATACCAACGTACTAAGCTAGGCTTATAGCGAAAATGTATCGTTATCAACATTGTGTCGATTATGATGAAACCTTTTACCTGTTGCCATTGTTAAATCCATTTGGATAATGCTTGCTGATGCTGCATATTTCATTTATGAAATGTGGCAGCTGAATGCCAAAACCGCTTTCCTTAACGGAAACCTTTTGGAGGATGTTTACAACATCCTGACGGTTTTATCATACCAAAACTAGCAACCAAGGTTTGCAGGTTATTCGATCCATGGATGGATTGAAGCAAACATTGCGTTCTTGGAACTATCATTTTGATGTAATCATAATAGTATATGATTTAATTCAAAACGAAAATGATTCTTGTGTATATAAGGAGGTTAGTGGGAGCGCACTGATAATGAAAGTCTTAAGTAATAATGACATGTCATTTCTTGGAAATGATATTCCCATAATAAATTCGGTGAAAGCTTGGCTTTCGAGAAAATTCTCCGTAGAATTCTTGGGAGAAACAACCTTTATTCTAGGAATAAAGATCTACTGGGATAGATCTAAAAGTTGTTGAAACTCTCCGAGAACTCATACATTGAAAAATGTACGCGATCTGGTGTCTCATACGCTTTGAGCATATGGAGTCACAATCAGGCCAATCCAAGTGATAGTCATTGGATTGATGTTAAGAACATCCTTCAGTATCTTAGAGGAATTAAGGATGCTGTCTTAAACTATGGAGAAGGAGAACTTGAAGTGACTAGGTTCACTGCTGCAAGTTTCCTAACCGATAAAAATGACTATAAGTCGTAACAACGGTACTATACAGTTTGAATAACGGAACAGTGAGCTGGAAATCTTCCAAACAAGATACTGTTACCGAATAAACAACACAAGTGGATTATTGCTGCAGCTGAGGCAGCAATAGAAGCCTTCTGGATTGATAATAATCTAATTAGATTAGATATAATTCTGTTAGCAGCTGAGCTAGGCTTCAGCGCAGGCTAAAGAATTAATGGTCTCATCAACGATCCAGATATATACTTAGACTATTCATCTAATTCGTTCGGATCATACATCGTGGCGATGTGATGATCGTATAAATCGCATCAGATGATAATTATGCAAATCCGCTGACAAAAGCCTTTCCTCAGCAGTTTGAGCGAACCGTACATAGTTCGGGTGTAGGACACTCGAGTGGCTGGCTATAGGCCAAGTGGGAGATTGTTGGACAGTTATGACCCATATCGTCACTATTTGTACAGATCATGGTGTTGTTGTACAAATTAACTATGTGACAAAGGAAATTGCTCTCTTATCATTTGTGATTAGATCACCAAGATGTATAAATGATAGGAGGTCCTTATGATTAGTTCCTGGATTGAGATGATATGAGACAGTATCAATCCACAAAGGTTTAATCATTAAATATCCATAGTCAGAGTATTATCGAGATTTGACATCGATAATGCGCTAAAGACTAGTATTACACGTGTGCGCGTTGTGAGGGTATAACGGCATAGTTCTCATATATTTGGGTATAGGATACTCATGCAAGTGTAGTAGGAGGTTATGTTTTACCGATGGTATGGAAAACAGCTTCGCTCTGGATAGACCCCTCAGAATTCCATTGGTAGTATGACTACGTGTCTATGGAAGTCCGAAATCAGGGTAGGTGTATTTGGTCTTAACCTGAGACTTGCACCGCTAGTACTTGCGACAATCAATATACTTTGGTTTTGGTCGTCCAGGGCTTTAACAGGTTCTGTGTACGCCTCTGCTGGGTATATTGAGAATCATAGTGTATTGGGTGTGATGTCAAGACGGAAGTATCACTCCAGTCATAGTGGAGATGATGGTCACGTAGGATACGGAACTGGTTCTCTTATGTACTGCAGTCATCGGGATAAAATGACTAGGTCATGTTTATCCGATTATAGAGACTAGTTACCAGAGATCCGATATGTGCTTCGTACAGGGCAGACATAATTCCAACCTCAGGCCTTGCACGTGACATCCGATACTGGATCGAAATACGTAATACTACGTATACTACGCCTGATATAGATCACATATTCCTATAAGGATATTTCTGGAGAATTGGGTAGGCATGGCCCTTTGCTAGAAGCCAACCTTGTCTTGTAAATCGGTATAAACGTAGTACTAGGTACTTACGTGTTCGGATAGTCCGACGACCGTATTTACTGCCAACATATCCGAGGATCTCATGGGTCGCTTCTCGAAGATTCACCGATGACGTATGACTCGCACATTATTAATCTTGGATTAATTAGATGAGAGAGAAAATTAATCTGGGATTAATTGCGGAGATATTTTATCTAGGATAAAATATTAATTTAAAGAGAGAAAACGATTAATTTGGAATTAATCGATAAAATAATATATTTGATATATTATACGAAATTAGATTTCGACGCGGAATTGAAATTAGATTTTAATTCGGGCGAACGAGTTAATTTAGAATTAATTCGTTAGCGATGTGAAAAGTGATTTTGCTAGGCATAATTATTTAATTACGTCGTAATTGAAAATTCGTTAATTTGGAATTAGCGAACTCGAGCCCGGGAGTGTTTGCGAGCGCACTCGCATTTCAAATTCAAGTGCAGCTCGTAAGTCACATCATGCGTCAAATCGCTAGTCACATCAAACATCAAATCACTTGTCACTTTATGTGATATGATATGTAGTCCTTGTGATGTGAATAGTTGATGTGGTGGTTGAAGGCATTTATGGATTGACTTTTGGAAAGAAATTTATGTATTTGATTTTTAGAAAATCATTAACTAATTTTTGCAACAACCTAACACAACTTTCTCTCTCACACACTCTTCTTCTCTCTTGGCCTAGGGCCTTCTTCTTCCTAAAATTTCTAGTTTCACCAAATTTGAAGGAGATGCTAAGGAATTTTTGTGGCAAAAATTCCTTAGTGCTAGCACGCTTTAGAGTCTTGCGAATGTGATAGGGAACCGCACCCGTGAGCATGGAATCACCATTCGAAAGCTTGGAGCTTGGAGCTTGGAGATGGCCGAATTCTTGGAGGACAGAAATGCTCACCGCCGAGAGCCTTGGAGGGGTTCAAAGGGCATAAATAGTTTTGTTCTTCGACGCATCACCTCAACCGATCGATGTAAGTATTCCGCAACTTCTTCGTGTATTCACATGTATGTTTCATCGCTTTAATCGATCCTCGGGACCGTAGATTTTCCCAACAATGAAATCAGATAATGGATCGTATTACGCAATACTTTATATACTACGCCTGATACAGATTATATATTCTTCGTTGAATATTTCTGGAGAATTGGGTAGGCACGGTGCTTTCCTAGAAGCCAACCATGTCTTGTGAATCGGTGAGAATGTGGTACGGGGTACGCACATGTTGGATAGTCTGACAACTGTATTTACTGCCAACATATCCAGGGATCTCTTGGGCCACTTCCCAAAGATTCACCGATGACATTTGACTCAAACAGAATTAATCTGGGATTAATTATGAGAGAGAAAATTAATCTGGGATTAATTGCGGCAAGAATTTATCTGGGATTAAATTCGTCTGAAAGAGAGAACGCGATTAATTTGGAATTAATCGATAAAATAAATTTAATAGTGAAATTGGATTTTTCTATTTAATTTATTTATTTGGGCTAAAATAATATATCGGATATATTAATTGAAATTTGATTTCAATACGGAATTAAAATTGGATTTTAATTCAAGCGAACAAATTAATTTGGAATTAATTTGTAAGCGACTATCGTAATAATTTTGCGAGGCATTATTATTTAATTAAATTGGATTTAATTACGCCGCGATGGAAAATTTGTTTAATCATATTAAACGAACCCGGGCCCAAAATGTGTTGTGTAAGCCAACTTGAATTTTGAATTCATAATTGGGTGGGACCCACATCACTTACATCAACTTGTCACTATTTTTGATGGAGGTGGTTGAGCTTATTAATTGGATTAATTGCTCAACCCACTAACCAAGTCAACTTGAGTATTAATTTTTGGAAAACAAAACTATCAAACTCTCTCATCTCCATCCTCCTATTTTCTTGAGCTTCTTCTCACTACTTAGAAATTTTGTTGCAAAATTTCAAGCATTGCTAGCACTTTGGGAGTCTTTGAAGGTGATAGGGAAACTCACCCTTGAGTTTTGAATTCGTTACAAAGCTTGGAGCTTTAACATACATCAAAAGAATTTTTGAAATCTCCAAACCGATCAATGTAAGTCTTCCACAACTTATCTTGATTTATTCATACACAAATCATTGTTTAGAGATATTAGGCATATGTATGACACTAACAACTGGGTGATGACTCCTTTATTCTCTTGTTAGTCCCTCTGTGGGATTATCTGTACTCTCTACGGACTGCGAGCCCAACAGTATAGTGGTCACCGAAATCATAGGTATAGCGGGAAACCGCTTCACTCTTACAATGACGCTCTTAGAAAGAAATGTAAATTGATTGAAGAATAGCATACATTACTTTAACGTGAACATGCATCGAAGGATAATTTTGAGCTTTAGATAATGGAAATATTTATCTAAAGGCCAAGCATGAAAATGATATGATGATTGAACAAAATGAGCATGCATCTCTTATTGAACAAAATTATGCTTTAAAAAATGAGAACATGTGTTTAAAAGAATATCATTAACATTGTGTGGAGAACATGCAAAATAAAACATCTACTTCTAAATCATCATGTGCTTGTGAATTTTTAAAAATTGAAAATGATGATTTAAACAAGAAAGTAGATGATTTACATGACATTGTGACCAAGTTCACCCAAGTTGAAAAAAGAAATTTGAAATGCTACTTGGTTCATAAAGAGGTGTTTTTGGAAAATGTGGATTAGAATATAAGCCTCATATGAAGTAAAAATATTAGAAAAATTATTTTGTTAAGGCATCCAATTCATATACACATTCATCATATACACATGCATCTAAAGTCATTAAATCAAATGTTGAATTTCATGCATGTAATATGAAAGGTCATAAAATTTATGATTGTTGGACTAAAAAGAAAAAATTGAAAAATATTTGGGTTCGCAAAGGAACTAAAATTAACTTTCATGGACCCAAGAAATTTTGAGTACCAAAATGTGTTTGAATGATTATGTAGGTGAACCTTTGGGAAAAGTAATTAATGAGAAATGCAAATGATCCCAAAGACTCAACACAAAGTTAGAAAATAGCTCAATAAAAAGATTACCAAGTGCAACCTCAAAATCGAATAAGGTTATGAATTACACACACTCCTCAAGGGATTGGAGGTATGAAAAATTCTACCTTCAAATTTTATGGATTAGTTATTCATCACATTGTATAGTTATTATGCACACACTTAGAAACTATTGCAATCACTTGTCATGATAAGCATCTATAAATGAATTATGTGAATTATAATTGATGCTTTTGGATAAAGTTTGAAATATGAAATTCTTGGTGCTTAAATGATTTATATTAGGATTATGAGCACAAATTGTTATATATGTGTGGAAGCTCCCTCAAGCCATTACTAATCCTTGAGCTTCTCTCCATTTCTCAAGCAACCAATGAACACTCTTACCTCATTCTTCATTAAAGTAAGCTTCTTAACTCCTTTCTCTTTGTTACTTCAGTTTTGGGCAGAATTTTTGAAGCCACAAATCACATCTTTAGAACCTTATAAATTCATCTTTGCATTTTGGTCAAGTTAGATTAGCTACCGTTGGAACGAATGTGGAACCCCTAGGGTCAGATCGGTACTCCGCACAGCAGAAGTGAGTCTAACCCGTTGATATCTAGCATGGGTGTATTTTAAAATATTTTATGTAAAACTACATTTCGTTTCGAGTCCGTAGGATAAAAAGGAGTCCGGAAACTCCAGAACAGAGAAAATGAAGTTTCAGTATTCTTCAGCTCTAGGCGTCGCGACGCAGAATCTTGGGCATTGAGACGCTCGAAAGTGCGAGATCAACTACGAAAGCTGAACATCTCGGCATCGTGACGCGGAAGGGGAAGGGTCACGAGCGCCTAGGTTTGATGTTCAGTGTTTCGATGTTGGAGGGGTAAAGTTACAATGCTGCCCTAGGCAGTGTGGAATTTCTACTTCAAACCCATACTAAACACTTCCAATTTTCTCCTAATATTTCAAATACACTTAAAATCCAATTTTATCATCATAAACACCATCAACACATGTTATACAACTAACATATATGAATTCTAAAAACATATATGCATTTGTTTGAATCTAAACACAAACCAATTTAGAATCCCACTATAAAATATCTCATGAATAATTATAGTTCACCCAAAGGTGGCCAAGTTATTCTAGAATGGTAGCCATAGCTCTAAGCTTTAATCTAGATTTCCAAACTCTAATTAATTGTTCCATGTCCAACATGAACATCTTTGACCCAATGACAAGCATATTGTGTTTATACTTCCAAAGCATCCTAACACAATTCATTAGTCTAATTTCAACTTTAAGCTATGTAATTATGCATCCAATACATAATTCATCACTATATGTCTCACTAATGAAAACTCACTAATGAAAAACATAGTTTATGAGAAGATCAAACATTACCTAGTAAGCTTGATACAAAGATCCAATCTCATTCTTCTTGTTGAAATTGTTGGAGAACTTCCAAGGTTTAGCAAGCTTCACTCCAAGATCCAATCTTGATTCCAATACAAGCAAGCTTCACTCCAAGATCCAATCTTGATTTCTCATAGATGAAATGTTGTTGAGATCTTCCAAAGCATCTCTAAAAATTCTCTAACTTAGGCTAATTTCTCCAAGAATTACTTGTATTTAGCTTAGGATTCTCAAGCTCATTTTGTTTTTCTTAAGCTTAATTAAAACCTTCCTCAAACTTGGTATTTATAGAAAAACTTAGGTAATTTTTAATTAATAAAAAATTTAATCAACTTTTAGGTGGGCTTAATCTAATTTTTCCAAATATGAATATTTAGGTGTGACTAATCACCTTTGTCTACCACTTTGATTTAATCCAATTAAATCAAGATAAAGATTAGCAAATGGATTAGTTCAATGTTTGCCACTTTGATTTAATTCAATTAAATCAAGCCAAATACACATATAATTACATATTTGCAATTACCAAAATATCCTCAAATGATAGAGATATTTATGAATTTATAATTAAGCCCTTGTGTAAATCTGGAATTAATCCAATTAATCCAATTAGGTTAAAGTAGATAATCAATGTTATCCAATAACACTTGATTATCTTAGTTGATAATTATAATATCGAATATTATCTTTTATCAAAATTAATCGGCTACCCAAGTGCTTCACGATACACTTCATATTGTGGGACTCTCTAAGTCCAGACATGTTCGTCATATAAACCTAACTAATATATACACAATTTAGCCACCTCCGAATTCGCGAAGAACACGAACGATATATCTGAACTATACAAGTCGAGGTCATCATATATGTTTAACAATCCCTCTATCTTAGGCTATTCGAGTTGTGCTTAGGAAATATATAATACACTGTCAAGTTTCCAAGGCGCACATCTCATGTCGACACGTCCACGATTCTTTACAACTTAATCAGAAACCATTTCTGATAAAATTGATCCACCCTGGGTGATCAGCTTTGGCGCCAAAGTCTTAAAAATCGTGACTTACTCACATGGATACCTAAACCCCTTTATGGTACACATACAGGCCGACGGATCATATCTTGATATGCACTTGATCAACGAGTGCATTGGTCCACACACAAAGAACATCTAGAGGCCAAACCATGAAAGGTTTCTGACAAACATGGCATCAAAGTGTGGAAGATCTCACACAAAATCAATGTTATCCTATAGTCAAAGGATCACATATGCTACTCGACTCAAGGAGATTCCTATTGACGATGGTGTTTACTTTAAACTATTAGGAATCACGTGAGTTATTCAGTATTCGCTCCAACGAAAACCCACATGTCTATACGAGCTTCTCATGCTCATGGTACATCGGGTTAAACCATTGGAACTCCAATTACAATATATGACATATGTTTGTCTTCTCGGTTATAGGAATTCGACCGTATTCTAAAACCGACGACTAGAAATATTTACTTTAAGAATAGTTTATAATAATAATAATATTATCCTAATATCAGACCACCTAGTGTCTAGTATTACTATATGATTATTCTAAGGTCGATGTAATTCTCAACATATATATATGCATTTAATATGCATAATGACATTATCATTAATAAGGTTTGAAATAAAAATGTAGTTATTTTATTAATAAATAATAAAATATAATGTACTATACATTATTTGGATTGATGCTCAAGCACTAACTCCAACAAACTCTCACTTGCCTAGTGCCAATCTGGATGGTACCGCAGTCCCATCGCCTCCACATGTTTATGGAATAAATTAGGAGGTAAGGCCTTAGTAAGCGGGTCTACTATGTTGTCTAGTTCTTGAACCTTCAAGACCAATATGTCTTCTCGTTCAATCAACTCTAATCACGTGATATTTCTTATCCACATGTTTAGACTTGGAATGTGCCCTCGGCTCCTTAGGCTACGCAATGGCTCCATTATTATCACAGTACAATGGGATTGAATCCTCAATACTAGGCACAATGCCAAGTTCTGTGATCATATTTCTAATCTATACAGCTTATTTAGCAGCTTCTAAAGCCGTTATAAATTCCGCCTCAGTGGTGGAATCAGCTGTTGAGCCTTGCTATGGACATCGCCAACAAACTGCACCATTATTAAGATTACATATATATCCAAATGTAGACTATTTATCATCTGGATCTCCTTGGAAGTTAGTGTCTATATAACCCTTAAATTGTAGTTAATCTTCCCTATATATTAGAAACTTATATGTAGTACCCTTAAGATATTTCAGGATATGTTTCATGGTTGTAAATTACCTGGATCAGATTGATATCGGCTAGTCATAATGGCACTGAAACTAATGTTAGGTTTCATATATAATATAACATACATAATGTTTCCTAGAAGCATATGACAAGTTATAAGTTCTAAATATCTCTTCCTCAGTTTGAGGTGTCATTTTCTTCGAAAGATGTATGCCATATCGGAAAGGTACATTTACTGCCTTGCAGTTGGTAAAACCATAGTTGGTAAAACCATACCTTTCTAACATTTTATCTATGTATGTGGATTGTGACAACCCTATAAGCTTCCTAACTCTATCACGGTAGAGCCTTATACCTAGTATATATGAAGCTTCACCCATGTATTTCATGGAGAAGTTCTTGCAAAGGTAGGCTTTCACACTTTGCATCAATCTTATATCATTTCCAATGATAAAGATATCATCTACATACAAAACAAGGAAAACTATCATTCTCCCACTCACTTTCTTATAATCACACGGTTCTTCCTCGTTCTTAATGAATCCATATAATCTAATTATCTCATCAAAATGATTATTCCAGCTGCGGGATGTCTGCTTAAGTACATAATAGACTTTTGTTATCAAATCGAATCTATTATCAGATTTATTATCAAATCGGATTCTCTATAGGATTCAGATTTGTTATCAAATCGGATAAAATCCGATTTGATCCGATAGTTATCAAATTTATCTGATTCGATCCGAAATTTGACAAACGAACCAAACACAATTCGATCAGATTCGAGAGCCAAATCCGATCTGATCTGATGCCCAGTCCTAGATTTTAGCTTGTAGAAACGTTTTTACATGCATTGTCTACGAGTTTTGCCCCAAAACATGCAATGTCTGCACCATAAGAAGGAATCACTCTTATTCCATTGGATATGGATGGGGAACAAGCTCACAAAGTTATTTTCTGGCCTTTTTGGTACCTAAGTATAAACTTTATGATGTGATCCAAGATGAGTTACTTATGAGGCCAAGGGATGTATGGGCCAACTTCTTTGAGATGTCATTATCATATCAGATTCAATGTCATTTCATTCAATAGGATGCGCATAGAGTGGGCTGGATAGGCCCAGACGTGTGCTATCTTAAAGACTTTCTTGATTTTATGTATTTAGCTTATTTGTTTGGTTGTAAATTGGGTTGAACTTAATTAATTTATAAACCCAATTGTTTAATTTCTCATTAGTAGTTATTTAATGGGTTTTAGACTAGAGAGTGAACATATGGGCTCATTAGACATGTACGCCCATTAGGATTAGTTGCTTGGTACTCAAGCCAAGCCTAATAAAACCAAGTGACATGAACAGTGATTTGTGGGCCATAGTGGCATGAGTTCGTGTTATATTAGGATTTCTTAGCTTCTAGTATACTATTTAAACAAACGTTGTTTTGTTTCCAGCAGAAATTATTTTGAGATTAATAAAATAGAGTAAAGAGAGTGTTTTTCTCTCTAAAATATGGTTCTTGTAGAACATTACAGACTTATTGAGGAATTGTGACCCTCGTGGTGTCATCTTGTACGTGGGATTCTTGAAGTATCGATCTTCAATGAGTTAGATCATCATCCTTGTTGCTTTTCTGGGCATGCATAATAATCTTTTGTGGGTTTCACAGGTTTCGTTCCTGTGAGGATCTTATCAGTTGATATTCAGAGCCTCAGTTACATAACAGGTTATTTTTTCTTGTTTTTCTTGCGTTTTTGAGTCTTTCTTTTGTTGGTTATGTGTCTTTTCTTGTTATTTTCGTTCCTAGGCCAATCTTGAATATTTCTTGATTGATCTTGGTGAGTCTTTCACGTTAGTGTCAAGAAAAAAAAAATCACAAAAAATAAAAAAACAATTAAGGTCAGGTTCGGCAATAGGTTTTCTTAATTTTCTAGCGTTCTCTTTACATAATCTTGTCAGTTTAGAGTCTTTATTACTTCTTGCATGTGTTTGAGCAAAAAATCAAAAAAAATTACAAAGAACATAATCAGAGTCGGTCAAGTCTGATCTTCGTAGTCTTGTGTTTTCTTTGAGTTTATTATTATTGATTCTTGTTTCCATTCTGATCAGTTATTGTGTTCTTGAGTCTTGATTAGTTTAAATATATTTCTTGTCGATTCTTAAATGTTATTGTTGTGTTCTTGCATGATAATAACAGAAAGATCTTAGTTCATGTGTTTTGTTTTAGAGTCTTTAGTTTCGATTTTATGCAATCTTTAATAGGTTAGATTTAGTTCTTCAAATTCAGGTCAGTTCTTTGTAGATTTTATGTTCTTGGTGTCATTATTAAAAAAAAAGAGAGAGAGAAATCATATCATATTCATATTCTTGTGATTCTTGATAATACATACTTGAAACTTGCATGATCTTGGTGGTTCTTTGTATCAAATCTTATTTCTTGATTAATCTTGGCAAGTTACGCACATCATCATTGAATTAAAATCTGTTTGGACGTGAATACATCCTTGTATCCTTGTTGATTTGAGTTTCTATAGTGATTAAGTTAATATTTATGTGCAAATAATCTTGTGTGCAAGTTACCTAGTGAGCCAGTTCCTTATTGCATAATGCTGGTTTGGGCTTGGATTAACGGATAAAGATAAGGTTTGTTAAGTTTGTTTGGTTCCTTGGGGATTAAGGAAGCTTAGCTTACTTGGAGTACAAGTTTGTAGTTAAGTGTGTATAAGGGCTGATTTGGGTATTTTGGGCGAGTTTTAAAATATTTTTTTCGGTTAGTTTATGTTTACTTACTTAGTATTTGTTTTTTACAATTAAAAAAAATTAAGAAAGTAAAAAAAAAGTTGAATTATGGTTGTGTGATGAGCGGAAAATATATCAATATTTAACACCCCTTTTACTTAATATTTTATTTAGTTTCTCGGGTTTGATGAACGTTTTGATGTGTTTTAGTTTATTTTGCAGATAAAATAATATTGGGACACAATGAAATCATTTAGGACGAAATGTGGGTCAAATAAGGGCAAAAATTGGACTTGATATATTAATTTTGGAGATTGGAAACTTGAAATGGCGTTTTAACAAAGTGCAGTTTTGGAAATTCCAGTTTTACGCATCTGTCGTATTTTGGGAATAATTTTTTACTATGATATCGGATTGAGCTGATTCAAGTTCCAGATAAAATAAAATCGAATTCTGAAGATTTCAAGCCCGAAATTGATGAACCATCTGTTGGGGTTGGTGCTCAGAGCACCAATCCGGACCGTATTTATGTCTGATTCATGAATACGAACATCCCCTTATTCCATAATATTACTTATTTATGGTTGCACCTCTTGTTCTTATATACGTATTCGATCTGATCTTATACGATTAGATTGAAACTAAATGTGGTTTAGTGATATGTATATATTAGACAAAGGCCCGATAATATATAATGCAGTACACAGTTACAAAGTTAGTTTGTAATTGACATTGGGAAGTGTCACTGCTATATGAATATTATCAAACATAGTTCCTGGTCAAGATTTGCTAACACGGGTCAGTTAGTCAAATCCGTTGAGACCAGTACATGTCGTATATCGAGACTTGGTCCGATGGTTTATCCCAATGAACCATGAGTCTATGGAGACTCGTATAGACGTGTAGGTGTTTATAGTGGATAAACATTGAACGGCTCACCGAAGATTCTTAATGGATGGTACATCAACGTCAATAAGAATCTTCTCGGGTTGAGTAGCATAGTGGTCTTCGACTTGAGACACCACTGTGGATGTATGAGACATCCTCCACACTTAGATGGCAGTCACGTCACCGATCTATTTAGATCAGACCTCCGCCTGTTCGTTGGGTGTGGATCGATCCTCAGGATATCCTGTGTGTGTCAAGATAGGATCCGTCAGTTCTGTGTACAGAGCATAGGTAGTTCATATATAATTAGCAGTCTGTTAAATCTGTGGCCACAGTATACATCGGAAGTAAGTTCCGAGTGTTATTTAAAGATTGCTAATTGATACGTCGACGAGATAATACCTATAGAGATTTGACGTTACATCTATATCTCTGGGATTATCTGGATACCTGTGACGGAGGGATTATACGTATGCAATGACCTCGACCTGTATGATTCAGCTAGTTTATCTGTGATCGTCATAATCTACGGGTGGATAGATTATGACATGAAATTGGATTTCGTGACAGATATACCTGAATCTAGAGAGTCTCAATAATGAAACATACTCGTAGAGCACTAGAACAACATTTATGAATAATGATGATTATTTATAAATCGTTTAATCGTTAAACGAAAAATACATGCGAACGGGCCGAACCGTCATTTCCTAATTAATGTGTATTTGTATTTAATATATGATACTATTAAATACACATTAATAAATAGTCAAATAAAGGTATTTGACATATATCATCAATATATGTATTTGAGATATTTAAAGTAAATATAATACATATATTTGATATATTTGTATTTAATTAATTATTTATTATTTAATTGTTAAATGATTAATATAATTAAAATATAAATATATCACCAAATGATAAAGTTAGGAAATGATTATAAGTTGCAATTGTTGACTTATACATTAAAGGAAAGGTTGTCAAATTGATTTTGACTTCTTAAGATATTTGTTCAAATTGTTTGAAAATGAAAATATCATTTCCTTTCTTTTTCATTAAATTCGGCCATAACACTTAAAATAAGAGTTATATTTTTCTTAGTTGCATTTGTTGACTTAATTAAATATCTAATAAAGTGTTATTTGGATATTTATGCAAGTTGACCAAATGTAAAGTGAAATGAAATTGAAATTGCAAAAACTTGTATTTGGCTAGGTAATTTCGGCCAAGGAAAATGTTGTCAAGTATATATTGTTTTTCATTTCATTTCATTCTTAACCTAATACACTTTAAAAGAAAAACTCCATTAATGGAAGCAAATGAAGCTTGTGAGAAAGAAAGAAGAAATCAAAGAAAACTTGGATTTTAGTAAGTTTTTCCAACTTGCTATTAGAAAGGAAAATGTTCCTTAGGATCTAGGCTTTAACATATGATGTTCTTAGGTTATTTATTTCTTTATTCCTTGTGTTTTTGTTGATGGAAGTTTTGATGGAAGTGTGAGCATGTATGATGAAGGAAGTTGTGACTATTGTAGTTATAAGCTTTTTGAGGTTTTGGAAACCATGTTGCTAATCTAGAGTTGTTGACCCACTCTTAGATGACCTAATTTGATCTTGAGTTGTTTCATTGTGTTGAGACTTTGATTGGATGGAAGAAAGATGATTAAAGTATTGGATTTAACCAATTAGGTCTAATTTGTCCAATTTGATGAAATTGAAAAATTAGGGTTCATGACCAATTCCAAATTTGGGGCTTTTCATATATGTTGTGCATTTGGATGTGTATATGATGCATATAAAGTTTCATGTTGATTGGATTACATCTTGATGTGTTTTGAAGCATGAAATGACAAAGTGCACACTTTGGCACCAATGTGGTGCATTCGGCCAAGAGTTGGATATTTGGGGATTTTGATTGTTTTGGTTTTTGATGTTTTGAACATGCTAAGTTCATCTTAAATGATTTAGAATCATTCAAAATCGATTTGATCAATTTCGGACTAAAATGGACAAAGTACCAATATAAGGGTAATTCGGTAAATTCACTTAATATGATTTATTTGAATTTTCATTTCATAATTTGATTATTGGATAATTAAATAAATATGTTTATTTAATTAATCCGAGAAAAATTTTGAAATCGGAAAATTTGATTTTCCACCGCTTCCGCTGCGTTACCGGATTCTGCCCCTAAAAACCCCTACAAAATGGTATCAGAGCGAGTCTGATTCTAGGCCTCCATAAATGATTAGCTTGTTTTATTCAATGTTTAATCATGTTTTCTTGTCTTTATAGATGCATGTTATAATCTAATTTGATTAGATTTAGGGTGTATGACACTTAATGGAATATCCCCGCTTAATAAGGTTTTAAAGTAACTAGTATTTGGAATACTTGTTTCTTGGTCCGTCTTGTCAATACGGTTTATAAATATCTTTTCATTGACTACATCCGAGACCGTGCCTCTGCTGTGAGGATGTAGCTGATAGAAATTTATTTATGCCGAATGTATATTAGATACTAGATAAATTCAAGCGAAAGCGGAATCCTGAACGTGCCCTAGCTGTCATGGTTACGCAAGTAACTTGAGTTTATCATTGACAAGTTTAACCTTGGTACGTCTCCTTGTGGGCCTGCCTTCGCAGCGACAACGAGAAACGGCCAGGACCGAAACCCAGGAGTCACTGGTGAGTGATTGACAATGAGTTGTCTACCTGTGAATATACGTAGGCGAGACCGTGCCTCTGCTGTGAGTCGAAATATATTCATGGGGTCCTCTTCCCATTATGGAATTCGATTTAATTATTGAATTCTCGTCTTTCCGTTGGGGATTACGGCATTACGTAAAAATAGTGGGAGGCACTGCTAAGTTTAAAATATTCCATAACTTAGGCAGTGTATGTTATTATGGAAATTGCCGCTTGTTTGTTTCCTTATTCTATAGTAGATAGAATTAAACTTTTATTTCACTGCTCACATATTTTGATATGTTATCTAACTTGACTCTTGGTTGCAGTTATTCTAGAATAGGTTCTAGATACTAATAGACTAGGATATTATTAGATTAGTCTAGACCATCGGGAACTGTTGTTCTGATTTTCTTCAAAAATCAAGATGGTTAATGACTTAGTTTCTAAGTCACAATAGATAATCTAGATAGATATCCCTTTTAGGATATAATACTTTAGAGACAATAGTTTCTTATGCAGTAAATTGACTTGAATTAGTTCATGTCTCGAGATTCTTGACTGGCATTTAGAAAGCCCTATTAGGTATTTGTTTATCTAGTAATGACGTTTCTAAGCTTTAATTACCTTTAGAGGTAATGTGTCTGACACAATTTGCTAATCACTTATTTACAATTGTTGTGAATAGTTGAATGCAAATAGTAAAGCTAAAGAAGGAGATGCGTATATTTGTGTATAGAAAATATCGATTTTCACAATACTACAACTATAGGTATTGGATACCAGATCTCCCGCCGTCTAGTTATTTGAAATATTGGTTAACGATTGTTTTGATATTTGATATCGGAACTTGCGACTATTGGATAGTCACTTGTTCTTTATAAACAATTGTTACATATTTTATAATAACTAGTAGTGTCATAGACGTAGAGATAAACATTAAGAAAAATTATTCGGTGAAGTAAATAATTTAGAACGGTGCTTTATGAATTTAATCACTTAAGTATTGGATGCTCAATCCGTATGGTAAAGGATGGTTTGATACTAGATCACACCACACATCCTTGTCCATTTAATGAATATTGTATTCAGGAAAGTGATTAAGATCTCGTTTAACCAATGATTGTCATTGGACCACCAAATTTATTTAACTGATACATTGGATGTATGTAGTTTAATAAATAATAATTGCTTAAGGTAGTTTTCTTTATTTCGTAACTTAGTTGATGAATTGTCATAACTTAGTTACGTGTTTTTGAAGGAACACATATTGAAAGTCTTGAAAGTATCAAGAACTTTCAATCTGTTCTGATGAAATGAAGATTGAACATTTTTGACTTGTTCAAATATATTCAATCTAAAGTATTTTGAAAACTTGATCCTTAAAATTCATTACATGTCTTTGAACTGTTCAAAGATCTTTGATACGATCAAACATTTGAATTTAAAGCAATTAGTTCTAAGGTTATACAGTGAATATGATTCATATTCAATATTATTCTTCCACGATTCCATCTTGATGGAATTGAGTAGTGGGAGCAATCGAATCTTATATGATTTAATTCGTTTAATATTAAATGTTACCGAATTAGTTTCAATACTCTTGGGGTTATACTCCAGTAACACTAATTCATCTCTTTAATTAATGTTCCATTATTTTCTACAGTTGCATATATGATATGTATAGGTAGAAAATCCGAATCTTGAAAAGTTTAAGATTTGAATGTTTCTTTTATATAATAGTTATATAATGGAAATTACTTACACCTTGGAGGTATAAGTAAAAGTTTATTGTTTATTCTGTTTAATAGAATATTGTATTCTATTTAATAGAATATCTTTCCTACGATCCTAAGTAATAAAATTGTTTTATTACTTGGTGTGTAACATCTGATGTTGATTATTGTAGAAAAGACTTGACTTATTGAAGTCAAATGTGAGAATGATAAATTATAATTGGAACTACGTAATTAATAAGATGAAACAACCCTTATACATCTTCCGTACAAGTCCAATAGGATAACAGAATCATTCACGAGTATTTGATACTTAATGGTTCCGTTGTTTTCTTATTTAAGAAAAATTATCCTATGACTTATAATGGAAGCGATATTTGATATCGATTCTGGAAGTTCACCATTGAACCTTAGATCTAAGATTGTTCATAGCTTACTACGATCAAGTTTTGACTTGATTACGCTTTCATTATGAATTAGTTCATGATATGTGCTAATTGTTTGCACAACGGAAGCAATGTGAGCTTATTAAAGGTTTGACCTTTATAGTATGACAGTGAGAAATGTTATACTCAGCAATCTATTGTAGATTCTGAGAAAACTTATCTCTTGTCACACTAATTGAACAATTAAGATATATTGGTTGATGTTGACATTAAACTGTATATTTTAGCTAAAGAATGCAAAGTGACGTTTTTGGATGAGTTATTCGAATAAGAGATCATTTGTGATTTCCTTGTTTGAAGAGTTCATTCTGGAATGGCCCTAGAGTTTGTGTTCTGCTGAAATCCCAGTTTAGTGTGCTAGCTTATAGAGCCTATTGTAGACTCGGATAAGTCTTCCAGAAATATGTGTTCTCTATTTTTGATATCGTCAGATTGTCTGATCTTGTCAAAGTATATAGAATACATATGTGATTAGAAGGGTTAGTGGGAGCGTACATATTACTTTCTGGTGTTATATATCTTAACGAAATTTTCATTATTATAGTAATAATGAGATGTTTGTGAGGTAAAAGATTTACCTAAGTCTTCTTTACTCCGTGAAAGCAGTGGGAGTAGTCTCTGTTATATTTGATATAAAGTTTTATATATGATATGAAACTTGGAGACTTGTGAGATACTCCTATTAGTCGTACATTAGATATGATCTAATGAAGGACATAACAAGGCTATTTGTATGACAGTTAGTATAACTGTTCGACAGTTATTGTATGTCTTATACATAGTATTCATCTTTCGTAAAGGATGATTCCTTTTTCGAAAGAGATATTGATTAGAATGTCTAAACAATATTATGTATCATTTGATGATGACATAGTGAATACTTTATTATGTGCGATTATCGATGTCGATTTAATCGTAATTATTACGAGTTATTTTGACATCTTATAGACCATATGATGGATCTTGAAACACGTTCTTTGTGATCTTTGAGATATTAAGAACGAGTTTCTAATTCATGGAGAATATTGTCTGCAACCATTAGGGTCATATTAGTTTTGAGACTAATTATGACGTTAGACAGTCTACGTCATAAAGAGTCACAAAAGATGCAGTGGGAGTGTCACGAAGGATTCTACTAACTGAGTAGAATTAGATGCAACTTATGAAGTATTGACTTATGAAGTTGTATAGTGACCTTATAAATTAGAAGTTTTAAATTGGTGTTGTGCTTGCGGTTGTCCTCATAGTATTTTTGGATTTGATCCCTAAATACTTGGACAACTTAGTAGCTGTAGCATAATACTGATGTAGCATCAGTGTCATATTAATGTATAATTTAGATTCTACAAAATATGAATGATGCTGACTAAGGGAAACGATGGAGTTTGTTTTGACAAACTCAATATTTCATAGCGGGCTTGTTTCTTGCCTCTTAAGTACTGGTGAGCTTTTGAGGGCCATGTGCATATGATACATATTGAGACGTGTATATGATACCGTTGATTGGCACTAGAGCAAGTGGGAGAAATTGTTGGGGTTGGTGCTCAGAGTGCCAATCCGGACCGTATTTATGTCTGATTCATGAATACGAACATCCCCTTATTCCATAATATTACTTATTTATGGTTGCACCTCTTGTTCTTATATACGTATTCGATCTAATTACGATTAGATTGAAACTAAATGTGGTGTAGTGATATGTATATATTAGACAAAGGCCCGATAATATATAATGCAGTACACAGTTACAAAGTTAGTTTGTAATTGACATTAGGAAGTGTCACTGCTATATGAATATTATCAAACATAGTTCCTGGTCAAGATTTGCTAACACGGGTCGGTTAGTCAAATCCGTTGAGACCAGTACATGTCGTATATCGAGACTTGGTCCGATGGTTTATCCCAATGAACCATGAGTCTATGGAGACTCGTATAGACATGTAGGTGTTTATAGTGGATAAACACTGAACGGCTCACTGAAGATTCTTAAAGGATGGTACACCAACGTCAATAAGAATCTTCTCGGGTTGAGTAGCATAGTGGTCCTTCGACTTGAGACACAACTGTGGATGTATGAGACATCCTCCACACTTAGATGGCAGTCACGTCACCGATCTATTTAGATCAGACCTCCGCCTGTTCGTTGGGTGTGGATCGATCCTCAAGATATCCTGTATGTGTCAAGATAGGATCCGTCAGTTCTGTGTACAAAGCATAGGTAGTCCATATATAATTAGCAGTCTGTTAAATCTGTTGTAGGCATTGTATTTTTGCATGTGAAACCCGATGATGAGCCTCATTTGGAGGCACTATCTTTTAAGTCGCGGAAATCGCGGGAAACGGAAGTCGGAAGGGAAGAGTCAAGAATTGACGGTTTTGTCGGATTTAGTTCACGTTTTTAGCTTCGGATTCGCTGTTGGATCTCCGTTTTAAAAAATTTAACCTTAGCCCAAGCCCATTAAATCACATCCAAAGAAATAATTAATATATGTCACAAATTTTAAATTAAATTCACAAACTAATTAAAATAAAATCTTAATTAAATTAAATTCACAAATTAAAATTAATTAACTCACAAATATAAACTAAATTGAAATTAAATAATCAATTAATTGAATTAAATGTTGAATCTAAATTACAAACCAATTAAATTAATAAATTAAATTAATTACAATTAAAACTAAATCAAATAAAATCAAAAATCAAATACCAAAATTAAATAATTTACTTCCAATTAAAATTAAATCATTCCAAAATTAAAGATATTAATCACCTAATTTAAAGATATTATCACCTAAAATACACAATTCCATTACCTAAAATAATACACCTAATACTTGATTTTACTTCCTAATTAAGCCATGCAAACCCTAATTGATTCCCCCCACTATATAAACACACACTAAATCAACCCTAAGCTGGCCTCTCTCATTCACAATACACGGCAAATACAATAAACCCTACCAGCCCTTCACGTAAACAACGAAAAGAAAAAAAACCTTCACTGCCCTCCATGGCTAAATCCCCCCATGAGCACATAAACCTTCCACGCGTGAAACCCTGAAGAAGCCCTAAGCAAATGACTCTTCCACGCCAACACAAACGCCACATGCCCCAACCTCACGTAAAAGCCATAACAGCCCTCAACCCACTCCCTTATAGCCAACACGCACATGCAGTCCACAAACCACAGCCCTAGTCACGTTGACATGCCCTCATGCCTGCCTTCTCACGTAGCGTAGTCTTCAACACAGTCCACACTCCACGTAAAACAGCCACCTAACTCTCACACATAGCCTCATGCACCCAAGCTCAAACACGTAAGCCAGCAGCCCTTAAATCCTCCTTGAAACAGTCGCAGATCCTGCCTTAAACCACACCCTATAACCACCGAAATTGGCCCCTCAAATAGCCCCTGCACTGCACACAAAATACCCTCCGTCCAGCCCCAAAAAACTGCCTTGGAAACCCTCATGCACTGCACGCCTAAATCATCCCAAACAAACAGCCTTACCCTTCAAAACTATCACCAAAACAGCAGCCCCAAACCAGTCCAAATAACCTTCGAAACAGTCCCTTATCACCCTGAAAATAGTCTCCGAATTAACCCACAATAGCAGCCCAAAACACACACAAACAGTAGCCTAATACAACCAAAACAGTAACCAGAAACTGCAGTAAAAAAACATCAGAAAACAGTGAAGAAACAGCAGCAAAGTGAAGCAAAAACAGCAAGAAACGGAGTAAAAACAGCAGAACGGTGAGTTAAGACGTTAAATAAGTGAACCGGAAATGTTGCGGAGTGATAGCCCTTCCGACGGTTGTAAACGCGAGTCCGAAAGACGACTTAAAAGGTTAGACCTGAGGGTACCTTTCACACTTGTTTTCTTTATTTGATTTTTATTGATTCTTTTAATTGTGTTTTAATTATTTATTGAATATTGTTTGCCTGTGATGTGTGTTGTGGCCATTGATTAAAACGAAAATACGTCGTCTCTCGTGGTATATATGATGGAAACCCAGACGTAAATTTCGTAGCCGATTCCGAATGGACGGTAGTGCGGTCTGTACTTGGGATACAACTCCACGTACCACTTGAGTAAACGGCGCATATTTCGCTTTATGTTATTTTGATTATTCGCACTTTATTATTCCGTATTTTAATTTCCGCATGTTATTTATTTATGTTTTGGTGCGATCGAGCGCATGGGCTTAGTAAGTCGGATTACAGGTTCCCTATTTGGAGGGGTTAAAATCCTTTACCACGATACTTTGCCGCGCCGGTTGATGTGTGTTCGGTTGAATGCAAAATACGTTCAATCGGACATACTAAGTTTGATATGATTGTCTTTATTTTTGTATGTATGATGCGATTGAGCGCATGGGCTTAGTGAGTTAGTCCAAAGGTCCTCTCTTTGAGAGACGAAGAGCCTAAAAGGCCACCTTTGTGACACTACTTCGCCGCGCCGGACGAAGTGTGTTTGGGTTGAATGTACGTTCAATTGGGCATACGAAGTCCTACACTTTTATTGTCTTTATTTCATGTATTGTGATGTGACGCGCATGGGCTTAGTATGTTGGTCTAAAGGTCATCTCTTTGAGAGACAAAGAGCCCAAAAAGGCCACCTTTACGGCAGTACTTCGCCGCGCCCCCATCATCTTGTTGTTTCGTATGACGTCTTCTTACATGACCATGCATCATATCACATTGCGCATGGGCTTAGTATGTTGGTCTAAAGGTCCTCTCTTTGAGAGACAAAGAGCCTAAAAGGCCACCTTTACGGCAGTACTTCGCCGCGCCTCTTTTATTTAGTTATTCGCTTCATAACGTCTTTTTGAAAATTCATGCATCATATTGCATTGCGCATGGGCTTATCAAGTGAGATCAAGGGTCCTCCACTTTGAGGGATGAAAATGCTTGAAAGCTACCTTTGTTATAATGATTTGACGCGCCCCTTAATCTGTTGTTATGTACGAGAAGTCATATATTCATATATTCATGTATGTGTCATGTTGTTTACTACATTTTAGAGGTCACTGCTATAACCCCGTTCGAACGCGTTCCGAAACGTCGCACGAACGCATGTTTTCTGTCTGGTCCCGTTCGAACGCGTTATCAAACGCTATACGGACGTGAACCTTATGTTTACCATTCGAACGCATTTACGAACGCTACACGAATGCGAATACACTGAATTGAGTCATTTTCATCATATGTGCGTCTGTGTCTATATCTATCTTCTTTTGCACCACATCATAGCATGCTCACTTTAATGCCTAATTGCATCCCTAAGCGTCTTTTTGCATTATGTACTTAGTTGACCCTTTTATTTGTGCATGGACATGTAATGGCTATTTGTTTATGGTATGTCTATGAAATCACATGTTCACCATCATTTGATTCGTCTTTATGTGTGCTTGTGTGGTTAGTATGTGCTTGCGTTTCCATGAATACAACATGCCAATGAAATTGTCTGTTTGTTGATTTAATGTACTTCTAAGCATACAATCTTATATGTGAAATACATGTATGTTTAGGCGCATATTTTATTTTATAAATGTGAATTTAGAAGCATGATACCCTTAGAAATAAGTGTTACTTCAGCTTGTTTAAATTATTATATAAATCCTTTCATTACAAGTGACATGAGTAAGGGACCATTCTGAACCCAACGGTTTGAGGTCTTCCCTTGCGAGGGGTGAGTGCGGCCTTAAATCTCATTTTCCCGGTTCACACCGGGTGGGGACTCCATTATTCTCCAGTTTAGTCCCTTGTGGCTACTCCGTACTCCCGACCAGGCCGCGAGCCTGGAACAGCATGCGTCGCCCAGATTTCCTGTGTTCCCACATCTGTGGCCACAGTATACATCGGAAGTAAGTTCCGAGTGTTATTTAAAGATTGTTAATTGATACGTCGACGAGATAATACCTATAGAGATTTGACGTTCACATCTATATCTCTGGGATTATCTGGATACCTGTGACGGAGGGATTATACGTATGCAATGACCTCGACCTGTATGATTCAGCTAGTTTATCCGTGATCGTCATAATCTACGGGTGGATAGATTATGCACATGAAATTGGATTTCGTGACGGATATACATGAATCTAGAGAGTCTCAATAATGAAACATACTCGTAGAGCACTAGAGCAACATTTATGAATAATGATGATTATATATAAATCGTTTAATCGTTAAACGAAAAATACATGCGAACGGGCCGAACCGTCATTTCCTAATTAATGTGTATTTGTATTTAATATATGATATTATTAAATACACATTAATAAATAGTCAAATAAAGGTATTTGACATATATCATCAATATATGTATTTGAGATATTTAAAGTAAATATAATACATATATTTGATATATTTGTATTTAATTAATTATTTAATTATTTAATTGTTAAATGATTAATATAATTAAAATATAAATATATCACCAAATGATAAAGTTAGGAAATGATTATAAGTTGCAATTGTTGACTTATACATTAAAGGAAAAGGTTGTCAAATTGATTTTGACTTCTTAAGATATTTGTTCAAAATTGTTTGAAAATGAAAATATCTTTTTCCTTTATTTTTAATTAAATTCGGCCATAACACTTAAATATAAGAGTTATATTTTTCTTAGTTGCATTTGTTGACTTAATTAAATATCTAATAAAGTGTTATTTGGATATTTATGCAAGTTGACCAAATGTAAAGTGAAATGAAATTGAAATTGCAAAAAACTTGTATTTGGATAGGTAATTTCGGCCAAGGCAAATGTTGTCTAAGTATATATTGTTTTTCATTTCATTTCATTCTTAACCTAATACACTTTAAAAGAAAAACTCCATTAATGGAAGCAAAGGAAGCTTGTGAGAAAGAAAGAAGAAATCAAAGAAAACTTGGATTTTAGTAAGTTTTTCCAACTTGCTATTAGAAAGGAAAACGTTCCTTAGGATCTAGGCTTTAACATATGATGCTCTTAGGTTTATTTATTTCTTTATTCCTTGTGTTTTTGTTGATGGAAGTTTTGATGGAAGTGTTGAGCATGTATGATGAAGGAAGGTTGTGACTATTGTAGTTATAAGCTTTCTTTTGAGGTTTTGGAAACCATGTTGCTAATCTAGAGTTGTTGACCCACTCTTAGATGACCTAGATTTGATCTTGAGTTGTTTCATTGTGTTGAGACTTTGATTGGATGGAAGAAAGATGATTAAAGTATTGGATTTAACCAATTTAGTCTAATTTGTCCAATTTGATGAAATTGAAAAATTAGGGTTCATGACCAATTCCAAATTTGGGGCTTTTCATATATGTTGTGCATTTGGATGTGTATAAGATGAATATAAAGTTTCATGTTGATTGAATTACATCTTGATGTGTTTTGAAGCATGAAATGACAAAGTGCACACTTTGGCACCAATGTGGTGCATTCGGCCAAGAGTTGGATATTTGGGGATTTTGATTGTTTTGGTTTTTTGATGTTTTGAACATGCTATGTTAATCTTAGAAATGATTTAGAATCATTCAAAATTGATTTGATCAATTTCGGAGTAAAATGGACAAAGTACCAATATAAGGGTAATTCGGTAAATTCACTTAAATATGATTTATTTGAATTTCATTTCATAATTTGATTATTGGATAATTAAATAAATATGTTTATTTAATTAATCCGAGAAAAAGTTTTGAAATCGGAAAATTTGATTTTCCACCGCTTCCGCTGCGTTACCGGATTCTGCCCCTAAAAACCCCTACAAAATGGTATCAGAGCGAGTCTGATTCTAGGCCTCCATAAATGATTAGCTTGTTTTATTCAATGTTTAATCATGTTTTCTTGTCTTTATAGATGCATGTTATAATCTAATTTGATTAGATTTAGGGTGTATGACACTTAATGGAATATCCCCGCTTAATAAGGTTTTAAAGTAACTAGTATTTGGAATACTTGTTTCTTGGTCCGTCTTGTCAATACGGTTTATAAATATCTTTTCGTTGACTACATCCGAGACCGTGCCTCTGCTGTGAGGATGTAGCTGATAGAAATTTATTTATGCCGAATTCATATTAGATACTAGATAAATTCAAGCGAAAGCGGAATCCTGAACGTGCCCTAGCTGTCATGGTTACGCAAATAACTTGAGTTTATCATTGACAAGTTTAACCTTGGTACGTCTCCTTGTGGGCCTGCCTTCGCAGCGACAACGAGAAACGGCCAGGACCGGAACCCAGGAGTCATTGGTGAGTGATTGACAATGAGTTGTCTACCTGTGAATATACGTAGGCGAGACCGTGCCTCTGCTGTGAGTCGAAATATATTCATGGGGTCCTCTTCCCATTATGGAATTCGATTTAATTATTGAATTCTCGTCTTTCCGTTGGGGATTACGGCATTACGTAAAAATAGTGGGAGGCACTGCTAAGTTTAAAATATTCCATAACTTAGGTAGTGTATGTTATTATGGAAATTGCCGCTTGTTTGTTTCCTTATTCTATAGTAGATAGAATTAAACTTTTATTTCAATGCTCACATATTTTGATATGTTATCTAACTTGACTCTCGGTAAATTCAATTAAATATGATTTATTTGAATTTCATTTCATAATTTGATTATTGGATAATTAAATAAATATGTTATTTAATTAATCCAAGAAAAAGTTTTGAAATCGGAAAATTTGATTTTCCACCGCTTCCGCCTGCGTTACCGGATTCTGCCCCTAAAAACCCCTACACCATCCAGAAATGTGTTGTGTGTAATTATTAAAGTCATTTTCAATCATTTTCAAAGCAAAAAATAAAATTATAAATAAATAATAAAATTATCAAATCACCACCAAACATGATAAGCAATTAGTGGAGCAATTAATAATGGATTTGGTGGAGCAATTAGTGGAGCAACTAATAATGGATTTGGTGGATGATTTGATGGAGGCAAAATTTTGCCTATAAATACCAAGCCATTTTATTTGTAAATTCATACTTTCTTCTAAGGAATTCCTTAAGAATACTAAGAAGATTGTATCTTGTTTGTTTATTTACAGCTTTCAGTAATTAATTTCCGCTTTAGCACTTTCTTTTCTTTACTTTTCATTTTTTTATTTTCCGCAATTTACTTTTACGTACAGTACTTTTCTTTCTTTAATTTTCAGTTTTTACTTTTCAGTAATGAGGAGGTAACTCCCCTTTGCTGGGGTAAAAGGTAAAACTTTTATTACTAATATTTAGATTAATCTCCCTTAATTATAATATATAAACTAGTTAAAACATGACTTAACGAGGATACCGCCATATTGGTCGGTTGGTAATTATTTAAATTGGTTTTAACCTGACTAAACTGGATACCGCCTGATTAGTCGGTTGGTAATTAATTATTAATTTGACTTAATCTGGATACCGCCTATATGGCTGGTTGGTAATTATCATGTAAAGTTATTATATTATATTAAGGGATATATCTAAAATAGAAGTAATAAAAGTGGATCCTTTTACCTCAGCATTTTCTTTTATTGTACTTTTACTTTATTTACTTTTCAGCAATTTACTTTCACATTTACTTTTCAGTAATTTACTTTTCAGCATTTACTTTTCAGCAATTTACTTTTCAGCATTTACTTTTCAGCAATTTACTTTTCAGCAATTTACTTCCAGCATTTACTTTTCAGTAATTTAATTTCAGCATTTACTTTCCGTCATTTACTTTTCAACAATTTAATTTTCAGTATTTTACTTTATGTCTTTTATTTTTTTTAAGTTTTTTTTACTACCCGTAAATATGTGTCGTAACTAAGCCAGTTATCTGGGGTTGTGATGAAATCCAATATCACCGGTTTATAAGGGGTTAAATTATAGTTTAGGTAATTTAAAGGTTTACTTATTAAATCTTAAGCTTAATGCGTCTTGTTAATTGGCCACTAATAAGATTGATGTGGTAAATCTAAAATAAACTTGACAAATGAATTTTAGGTTTCAGCCTTAAACTTAATAGCCCACGATCTTCCTTGAGGATAGATAACCCTTTAATAGATTTCCTTACAAGATAGACATATACCTGTCGGGCGGGGGTAGTCATAATTGGAACTTAAACTTAATGAATCCAGATAATTTGGTTGACATAGACATATGGTTCAATTGGGTTAAACTGGGTATTTGCGTCTGACCATCGACAGAGGCTTTTGCATAATTTAGTGTTCCAGGTTAGTAAACCGATTTATTACACAAAAATAAAATAGCCACTTCATCTTTAAAATGATATTGGAAGAAATCACAACCCTAGATAGTTTTTAATATTGAATTTTCTTAAACCTACATTCGAGCAATTTTATTTACTTGTTTTTAAATTCAAACCTTCATCATTTCAAATCAATCAATCAACCTGTTAGATACTAGTAATCATTTGACTTCATAAAATTATAGATTAGGTATTAAGTCCTCGTGGGATCGATATTTTTTATACTACTTGAACGATACGTGCGCTTACGTTATACGCGTGTGTAAGCACTGATCAAGTTTTTGGCGCCATTGCCGGGGACTTATTTATCTTTCACTATTAGTTTTAGGGTTAGATATGTTACTTGTATCTAATTTCTTTTTACTTATTGTTTTTGTTTTCTTGTGTTTCAGGTTCTCAGAAACTACATGAGACGAACCAGAAGCTTTGAACTTTGACCACTTGAAAGAACCATCAGACAGTTGAGAAGGGAAAGGTGAGAAGGCCAAGAAGCAATCATTAACATGGAACCTGAACCTTTGAACGCTGCACCACCGATTCCCATTCGAGACAGAACCATTCCGGTGGTCGACGGCTTCATTTCCTGTATTGTACTTCCGCCTTTACCAACAAATGCATGTGACATCAAAACATGCATCCAGATGATTCAGCAGTCAGTACAGTTTGGGGGAAATGTAACTGAAGATCCTAATGCCCACATCGGCAACTTCCTGGAAGTTTGCGATATTTTCAATTACAACCGAACAGCTGAAGAAGCAATGAGACTGCGTGTTTTTCCATACTCCTTGAAGGACATAGCTAAAGCTTGGCTACATTCACTACCAGCAGGTTCCATCACACTTGGAACATTCTAGCCACCAAATTCCTTGCAAAGTACTTTTGTAACATCCCGCCTAGGCCAGGATGCTACCGGCAGGAGACATGAGAACCATCTCCATAAGCCTCTGATTCTAACGAAATTTCGGCATGATGTATTCGTAACATCATGCAACCTGGCTTATAGCCAGCTCCAAGATACAACATAATCATCAAATCTCGGCCTCAGGCCGATATTTCAACATCAAGGCCTCATGCCTGAACCCAAAACAGAAATAAATCACTTGGCCTCCGGCCAGAACTCAAATAAAACTATACTATAACATAACTATTACATAACTCATACAAGGAAATACAAGCAAATACAAGGACAAGGGCGGGAGGACCCATAACTTGACCCAAGACTCGGGACTCTCTGTTGACTGCAAATTGGGGCGATCCACTGTCTTCAAAGTCTTCACCAAACTTTTGCTACTGACCTGCAAAACTACAACTGAAATGGTGTGAGTCATAATGACTCAGTAAGTAATCATACTTATAACTACAACATAATCAAACCACAACTTTTATTTTTATTTCATTAAGTTTCTTAACCTATCTTTTACTGTAATCATGCAATTACATTTCCCTCCTTAATTCTCAAACTGTATACATCTCTCATATAAGATTACATAGTTAACATGTTAATCAAAGCGTACTATTTAAATTCTGTTAACTCCTTTATTTTTCAGATGCCTGAAGTATCACCAATTCAGCTTTCTCTATGCTATTACTCATCACATTCTTTTATTACTTACATATTGTCTAAGATTAAATCACTCACTTACATCTATTTATCATGTCATGTTATAAATCTTACACACTTACTTGAATTTATAATGTTCAATCATGCATATACGAAACCAAACCTCATACGTTGACTAACTGATTTCCGAACTCATAAGTCATAATTCTATAACACCTGTATAACGTGCTCATAGTACATAACATATATTCATTGTAAGTCATAAACCTCTTATGCATACATATGTACCAACATATATCCTTAAGTAGCGTTATATTCATTTATCTTAACTATAAAGTTCAAAACCATTATCAGTGATCATGCTACTATGCACTTGTACTCTACAAATGTTACTTCAATATGAATATGCTACACACATAATCTCATCATATATGCCTTCGATGCAAAACATGTCATGCTTTGATGAACTATTATTTTAAAATCTCTTTTGAAATACTTACATGTGAATGTACTAGTGCTATAATGCAATATCATCGACTATATGCATCTCAGATAAATACTAGAATATATAATTTATATGCAATCAAATTACGCTCTGAACACGGCATACTTGTAATTGCAAATCATAATTACTTCACATGCTAGTCTTTAGAAGATACTTTTTGAAAACTCTTTCCGAAAAACTATTATCTGAAAGTCTTTTTGCTGAAAACTTTACTCTACTTTCTCTTTCTGGAAAAGCTCTTTCCGAAAACTGTGTCTGAAACTGAAAACTGAAATCTGAAAAACTGTTTCTAAAAATCATGTACTAAAATCTGGTTTCTGAAATCTAGGCACTGAAAAATTTGAAAACTGTGTACTGAAAATCTGAAACTGAAAACTGCTCTGCACCCAGGACCATCACTCAACTGGGTGTACTCGATGCCCAGGACCATCACTCAACTGGGCATCTCTAGAACTGGTGGTACCCTACGTCCAGGACCAATACTCAACTGGCAACATAGAGATCTACACCCAGGACCATAACTCAACTGCAGTGTAGCCACCAAGCTCTGAAATCAGGATTTCGGGACCCTGTAGCCCCTAGTCCTGCTCGAGGATCTGAGAGCGTCCCCTCAGTCCTCCACATGTGCACATGCTACTATATCCGTCAATTCCAAAGTATCCGTCAATTCCGAACTATATCTCAAGTTACATACTGGGGTGAGTTTTTACCTCATGCCCCGAAAACCATAAAACCATAATCTGTAACTCAAACTGTAATAACATTTTCTGAAATACGATTCTTTTCAAAGCATTTAAAATCTTCCTTTAAAACATTTGAAATTGTTGAAAACATTGTTATCGTTTGCTCAACTGCTGAAAACTTAAACACACACACACATGCACATGCATATATGCATCTCTCATGCTCTCTCTACTCTATCCATGATTCCATCTATAATGATTTTACAAACTATAAGCTCAAATATCAACAGAATGCTTGCTCAAACTAAAACATGCTAAATTTATCTTACATTCATATATCTATATTTATCTATACATGCACACATTCAAACCATCATAACTTAGCTTACCTCTATAACTTACCTTGCTGGTGGCTCACAACAATATAATGTATAATTTACATTCATACACACAATCGATCATTATAAACGAATGTATGACTTAAAGTATAAAAGTTTACTTATTCATTCATTTCCATTACTCTCTAATCATTTATAACCATACTAGAACAGCTATCCCAACAATAGGCCATTTAGGCATTTTCTAAAATATTGGTTATGCTAAATCAAATACATACAAACAATTTTTTTATATACTTACTTATTTCTCCATGTAACCTACATACTCTTGCTTATACGTGTATACACTCGTATTCTTGTTTTGGTATCGTTCTACATACACTGAACATATACTGTTACTTTTCATAATTGTCATTTTCTAAACTTTAGTCTTATTCCCTAGGGTGTAGTTTTCTACAACCCCCAAACCCAAGTCTAATTAAATTATATTCATGATATTATCCATATGCTCTTATCTGAATATACATATTAGTTTATACCTACGTATACATCTCTATACTTCTATGTGTTCATGCTTATCTCTACTCTTATATATACTTATAACTGCTTGTTTTCATCTACATGTGTATATAGATACATCCACTACTTTCTTTTACACTCATCTTTATATATACAGGTTTCATACATATAACTATATACGACTTTCTTATATTACTAATTTCGAGCAACGTTAGATTTCTTAAGTATTCGCAGTATGAGTTACTTACCTGGCTAAGCGAATGCCCGCGATCCGGGTCTGATCTGTCAAACAAGTAACAACGCAAGGTTAGTACCACTATTTGCGGAACTTCCAACTTATCTAAAACAACTACGGGTTTCCCCGGAACACCCGAATCATCTCTGATACTACAATCTAAACTTCATTACTCTAATACATGCTTACATGATATTCTAAATTAACTAGATGGGTCTTATTCTCATTTTACGCGTGTGCGGCAAAACTTGCGGAAAAGTTTCCGCAAACTCTACGGAAGGGTCTCGAACCCTTCGAACTACCCCAAATTGCTCAATTACCCTCGCAATACATTATTTATACCTTAACCATGATTACGGTCGTCCCAGCTCAGTCGCGCGAGAAACTTGTTTTACCGGAACTCGCTAATTCTACCGGATCAATCAAATCTATTCCGTTTCTCCCCGGATTCTACCACATTTATCGTTTTAACATATTAAAACATATCCAATTTATATAAAAGCAATTCGCTAAACTACGGAACTACCGGAATAATCCGAATACAAATCGATACACTTTGAAATAACAAATTTTGAACGGAAAGTCGTACCGAAATTCCGAGGCCATATCCGGACTCCCAACAGCCATACGAACACACTGGTGTCGACGAAATTACGATCGGAGCTTTTCTCCTCGTTTTGTGTGATTTCGGCCGTTGTTTGGTGAAAACAATCCCGTACACTCGTAGTACTAGTCGAGGGCTTCGATTTGGTAGGTGGCTTGGGCCGTGAAACGAACCGACGAGCCGGATCCGACCAACCCATTGCCGCACATTTTTCTTCTCCCTGCCGCTGATCGCCGGTGTTCTAGCTTCGCCGCCGGCCACCAACAGATGCACGGTGGCCGGGTGACTCTTCCTGGACGGTCGCGCCAGCCGGCGGTGGCCGACAGGCCACCGGCGCGACCAGTTCTTCCTTCACGCCAAAAATGGGTTTAGGGGGGGCGAATGGGGTGTTTGATTTGGGTTTGCCTCATTTGCAATTTAGAGAAACTTAGATGCTTTAAATACTGCCCTGGAAAATATCATTTAAGTCCCCGCGAAATTACTGATCAGCCCCTATTCTGGAACCTTCTGGAATAACGCATTTTTGGAGCCCTTCTGATGCGATTCTCGAAAAGTGCTCAACACGAAAGTTGTTCGTCTCGGAAAAAAGAGTCTGATGGTCTAAAACTCAGCTCGATTGGAGCTTGTTTTCTCTGTTCGTGACCAAAACGGCAAACTTTACGCGTTTTCCAAAAAAAATCGCGTATCTAACTTTTGATCCCACGCGTTTTTTGACGCGACGAAAATTCAAAATCAAATATTCCAACTCATATAACATCACTTAAACTCTTATTCTTCATCATCATCAAGCTCCGAGAATAAAACACCGATCCAGGAATCTTTTAGAACAGTCTTGAAAATCTGAGATGTTACATTCACCCCTCCTTATAAAAATTTCGTCCTCGAAATTTCTTTGTCCATATAACTGCTGGTTCAAACCCGGTCGCTTGGCGAAACTATCTTACTCTAAACTCCACTGATATAACTTCTCTGTCCCAACTGTTAACTAATCTCTATCTATAAGCTAAGATCTTTAACATCTTATCCACGACTTTAAACTAACTATACTGGTCTAATCTCATCTCTGGCTATACTGATCCGGTTCTTATCTCTAGCTGTACTATTCTGGTTCTGATCTCGAAGTCTCTGGCCTGACAAGGGCCCTATACTGGTACTATCTCATTCTTACTAATTCTCTGATCTAAAAAGGGCGTAAAAGTACTAACTTGTTCTATTCTTTTCCCATACAGAAATAGCTAACCCATACACATCAATCGAGTTACCCATGGACTCAAATCAAATAAGCAAAGCACTGAACAATAGCATCAAATAATATCAAATAATCATAAAAGATACATACAAAGACCTACGTGGTCTTTACCAAACTGAAGACAATCTCCGACAGTTGGATCCCCACAATTGCAGTCACTGACTTCTAGACCATGCTACTGACTCAGACTCTTAAACCATGCTCTGATACCAACTTTGTAACATCCCGCTTAGGCCAGGATGCTACCGGCAGGAGACAGGCTAACCCTACCTCTATAAGCCTCTTATTCTGACGAAATTTCGGCATGATGTATTCGTAACATCATGCAACCTGGCTTATTGCCAGCACCCAAAAGACAACCTACTCAACAAATATGCAATATCACAAGGCCTCAGGCCTGAACTCAATGAACAAAGTGTAAACACTTGGCCTCCGGCCAGAACTCGAAAATAAACTATATTATTACGACTTTTTACACATGAAATCCAAATGCAAATACAAAGACAATGGCCGTGAGGACCCATAACTCGACCCAGGACTCAAAACACTCTTGACTGCAAATGGGGCGGTCCACTGTCTTCATAGAAAACATGCTGGCCAAGTATGTCAGCTACAGACCTGCAAAACTAAAAAACTGCTTTGATGTGAGTCATAATGACTCAGTAAGTAATCATGTCAATATTTATAAATTCTGAATTAGCTACACAATTCATATCTATGACAGAGACGCACTATTCTTTCATCCATCCTTTTTCCCGGTCAGACATATACTTAAATTTCTATTAGCATTCATATTTCAAATATTCATCACGCGCCTGCTACACTACTTTGACATCTTAGTACTTACCTACTTACTCTGGCGTTTCACTACTTCCCAAACATATTACATGCTTCTAGTCCTTTATCTGATCACTTACATACTTAAATTATGTTTAACGTTTATAAATTAAACGTCTTACTACCTATACACATTTACATTAAGTTTTTATATTACTGACATCTATGTCATTATTAAAACTCATCTCGCTTAATCACATAAAGACTCATCATGTTTTTACTGCGCTACACTGATTTCTATTTCTTTCTATATTCATTACAAGTCTGATTTATGTCTTTATTATAACTTTCTCTCTTTCATTATCTTGAAATATCATCAATTCAGAAAATAAATACTTTTTCTTTCAAATATTTATCACTTTACTTAGATCATGCTGACATGTATGAATATAATTATATAATCATGTATTAATGTTCACAAGGAAAATCTCTTACAAAGCTCTACATCTCATACCAACCATCATCTACAAATACATGTAAACATTGTAATGATATCATGTATCAATGGTAACTACATGCATCTAAATGTACCATGCTACAACACATTAACATCAAATATATATATCTCAAATGACTTACTAGAATACATGACTTATAGCAATAATTGTAAATCAAACTTTACTTCAACATGCTGTGCTTCTAGAACATGTTTTGTGAAATCCTTTTCTGAAGAACTCTTTATTAAAAACATTACTCGAAAATGATTTATATTTTAAAAATCTGAATCTTTTATAAAACAATATTTCTGAAAACTTTCTTTTCTAAGGAGCTCTTTCTGAAATCTGTAACTAAAACTGAAGTCTGAAAGGTTGTTTTTAAACTCTGTTCTGAAAACCGTATATTGTAATATGGTTTCTGAAATCTAGGCACTGAAAAATCTGAAAATTGTGTACTGAAAATCTAAAAACTGAAAACTGCTTTGCACCCAGGACCATCACTCAACTGGGTGTACTCGATGCCCAGGACCATCACTCAATTGGGCATCTCTAGAACTGGTGGTACCCTACGTCCAGGACCAATACTCACTGGCAACATAGAGATCTACACCCAGGACCATAACTCAACTGCAGTGTAGCCACCAAGCTCTGAAATAAAGATTTCGGGCCCTGTAGCCCCTAGTCCGCTCGAGGATCTGAGAGCGTCCCCTCAGTCCTCCACATGTGCACATGCTAATATATCCGTCAATTCCAAAGTATCCGTCAATTCCGAACTATATCTCAAGTTACATATTGGGTGAGTTTTTACCCCATACCCCGAAAACCATAAAACCATAATCTGTAACTCAAACTGTAATAACATTTTCTGAAATACGATTCTTTTCAAAGCATTTAAAATCTTCTTTAAAACATTTGAAATTATAGAAAACATTGTTATCGTTTGCTCAACTGCTGAAAACTTAAACAACACACACATGCACATGCATATATGCATCTCGCATGCTCCTCTCTACTCTATCAATGATTCCATCTATAATGATTTTACAAACTATAAGCTCAAATATCAACAAAATGCTTGCTCAAACTAAAACATGCTAAATTTATCTTACATTCATACATATCTATATTAATCTATACATACACACATTCAACCATCATAACTTAGCTTACCTCTATAACTTACCTTGCTGGTGGCTCACAACAATATAATGTATAATTTACATTCATACACACAATCGATCATTATAAACGAATGACTTAAAGTATAAAAGTTTACTTATTCATTCATTTACATTACTTTCTAATCATTTTTAACCATACTAGAACAGTTATATCAACAATAGGCCCATTTAGGCATTTTCTAAAATTATTGGTTATGCTAAATCAAATACATACAAAAAATTTTTATATACTTACTTATTTCTCCATGTAACCTACATACTCTTGCTTATACGTGTATACACTCGTATTCTTGTTTTGGTATCATTCTATATACACTGAACATATACTGTTACTTTTCATAATTGTCATTTTCTAAACTTTAGTCTTATTCCCTAGGGTGTAGTTTTCTACAACCCCCAAACCCAAGTCTAATTAAATTATATTCATGATATTATCCATATGCTCTTATCTGAATATACATACTAGTTTATACCTACATATAAATCTCTATACTTCTATGTGCTAATGTTTATCTCTACTCTTTTATATACTTATAACTGTTTGTTTTCATCTACATATGTATATAGATACATCTACTACTTTCTTTTACACTCATCTTTATATATACAGGTTTCATACATATAACTATATACGACTTTGTTATATTACTAATTTCGAGCAACGTTAGATTTCTTAAGTATTCGCAATATGAGTTACTTACCTGGCTAAACGAATGCCCGCGATCCGGGTCCGATCTGTCAAACAAGTGACAATGCAAGGTTAGTACCACTATTTGCGGAACTTCCAACTTATCTAAAACAACTACGGGTTTCCCCGAAACACCCGAATCGTCTCTGATACTACAATCTAAACTTCATTACTCTAATACATGCTTACATGCTATTCTAAATTAACTAGATGGGTCTTATTCTCATTTTACGCGTGTGCGGCAAAACTTGCGGAAAAGTTTCCGCAAACTCTACGGAAGGGTCTCGAACCCTCCGAACTACCCCGAATTGCTCAATTACCCTCGCAATATATTATTTATACCTTAACCATGATTACAGTCGTCCCAGCTCAGTCGCGCGAGAAACTATGTTTTACCGGAAACTCGCTAATTCTACCAGATCGATCAAATCTAATATGGTTTCTCCCCGGATTCTACCACATTTATCGTTTTAACATATTAAAACATATCCAATTCATATAAAAGCAATTCGCTAAACTATGGAACTACCGGAAACATCCAAATACAAATCGATACACTTTGAAATAACAAATTTTGAACGAAAAGTCGTACCGAAATTCCAAGGCCATATCCGGACTCCCAACGGCCATACGAACGCACTGGTGTCGACGGAATTCCGATCGGAACTACCATTCGACATGGGTTTACTATTCACTGATGCGTTTTTCTCTCGTTTTGCATGATTTCGGCCGCTGTTCGGCGAAAACAATCCCGCACACTCGTAGTACTCGTCGAGGGCTTCGATTTGGTAGGTGGCTCGGGCCGTGAAACGAACCGACGAGCCGGATCCGACCAACCCATTGCCGCACCTTCTTCTTCTCCCTGCCGCCGATCGCCGGCGTTCTAGCTTCGCCGCCGGCCACCAACAGATGCAAGGTGGCCGGGTGACTCTTCCTGGACGGTCGCGCGGCCGGCAGGCCACCGGCGCGATCGGTTCTTCCTTCACGCCAAAAATGGGTTTAGGGAGGGCGAATGGGGTGTTTGATTTGGGTTTGCCTCATTTGCAATTTAGAGAAACTTAGATGCTTTAAATACTGCCCTGGAAAATATCATTTAAGTCCCCACGAAATTACTGATCAGCCCCTATTCTGGAACCTTCTGGAATAACGCATTTTTGGAGCCCTTCTGATGCGATTCTCGAAAAGTGCTCAACACGAAAGTTGTTCCTATAGGAAAAATGAGTCTGATGGTCCAAAACCGCAAACTTTACGCGTTTTCCAAAAAAAATCGCGTATCTAACTTTCGATCCCACGCGTTTTCTGACGCGACGAAAATTCAAAATCAAATATTCCAACTCATATAACATCACTTGAACTCTTATTCTTCATCATCATCATGCTCCGAGACTAAAACACCGATCCGGGAATCTTCTAGAACAGTCCTGAAAATCTGGGATGTTACAACTTTCCACTAGCCAGAACTGCAAAGTTGAGGAATGACATCACATCCTTCATGCAACAAGATTCAGAATCCATTTGAGAAGCTTGGGAAATATTCAAAGATTTACTCCGGAAATGTCCTCATCATGAGATCGCAAAGTGGCTACAAGTCCAAACCTTCTACAATGGACTTTCTGGAATAATGAGAACCACAATTGATGCTGTTGCTGGAGGAGCTTTGATGGTAAAAGAAGAAGATTAGGCCTGGTGATGAGTGGTATTTATATCACTATTTCCCACTCATTTAACTTAATATTTTGTATAGTTTCTTGAGTTTTATGAACGTTTTGATGTGTTTTATTGTTATTTTGCAGATAAATAAAGTTTGGACAGCACTGGAGGCAATTTGGGGCAAAACCGGACAAAAATGCGTCAACAGGGTTATTTTGGTCTTCTTCGCGTCGCGACGCAGGAGCACTGCGCGCCGCGACGCCCAGCGTGTGCCGGTTCTGCTAAAATGCGCCATGGTCAACGGGTCAACAATTTGAAAAGTTTGACTTTGC